>PVIA01005129.1:0-121933 GCA_004024845.1 Tonatia bakeri
AAACGGCTGAGTCGACGAGCACACACATTAACTGTCACCAGAGGACATTCCCCCCCCACCTCCAGTTGCTTTTAGAGAGAGAGGAAGGGAGAGAGAGAAACATCGATCCAGTGCCAGGACAGGGGATCGAACCCACAACCCTTCAGTTATGAGGGGACGCTCTGGCCCACTGAACTGCACTGGCCAGGGCTGACCACACGTTAACTTAGAGTGAACACGGTCACTACACGGGCACCCGTGTGCACTGCACGGCACTGCAAACACTCATGCGTGGGACACCAACACACACATACACTGTCACAGCAACATGTCTGTGTGGGCCACGCACTTTGGAAAGTATAGAGAAAACAGAAACAGTGGTACCAGGGGTGACACAATATAGACTTTTAACCTTTACTATCTACGGAAGTTATACAACCAGGCTGATTTTTAAAATTACTTAAAACTAAAATGCTTGCAGTGAAAAAAAAAAAAAAAGGCTCCTGACCGCCACAGGCAGATATACTACCCCCAATTTGAGTTGTATCTTTGGGTATTTATCTCTACATTTCTAAATTATAGGTTTATACTGACATTTCTGGATTTTCAGCTTTGAACTTCTTACCTGAGAAGGTAAGCCTGGGCTTCCTGACACCTACACACACATCCCCTCCCTCAGCTTCTGAGTACAGCAATGGGATCGTTTTTCCTTAACCAAACATCAGCGCTTACTTACATTATTACAACTATTAAATATTGTTCAGAGCTAGGCCACATGGTATATTGTGATTTTCTTCCCTTTCTTGTTCAACTTTCTATTATTCCTGTAGTTAATAGTTGCCTCACTTATCATTTTCTTTGTTTTCTGTGTCTGAATGTGTAATTCCTCCCCAAACTCTCCTCAGAATGCAGCAGATACGGCAGATAACCTGCCAGCTCCATTTTTTTTCCTCGCAGCTACTCCCCCAGGGCCCTCGATCCCCGCCTCCGAATGGGGCTGCTTGCTCTCGGACCAGCCACATGGCTACGGTCTCGGGACATCCCTCCGCCATCTGTCCTTCCACCATCTCTCCACCCAGCAGGTGCTTGGCTGCGAACAGAGAGGCCACCTCTCACTGGTTAAGCAGGAAAGAGCTGGCGGAGTACGACATTTGCTGAACTGTGGGGAGTTCATAGGTCTGTCGGAGAGTTCGAGGAAGGATGAGTGATTAGTACCTTGAAAACAAAGCAAATAAAAAGCTGAGGCAACTGTCAAGTCCGGGAAAAGCAGAAAGTTGGACAAGAAAGGAAACACAACTGTGGTCACTGTGGGGCCTGCACACGGCACATCTGATGGTGAGACGGCTTCTATTGCCACTTGGTACCAGGTGTCGGTTCATGCCCCTGCTGCTTCTGTGCCAAGGACTTGACCTTGCAGCCCACCACTGCTGCATGGGTACAGGCCATCATCACCCCTCTCTTCTCTGTCGAAAACATGACATGGGTGCATCTCACAAATGGAGCTCAGGTCCCAGCTACCGGGATACTCGGAAGTGAAACCTTTTCAGTTCCTCTGGTGGGGTAGGTGTGTGTTTCTTTTCTCTCCCCACTCCTGAGACTCAAGGGAAAGTAACAGCTGAAATACAGAACACCATGTGGCAGCTGAGCCGAGTGAGAACAAGGGACAATTGCACATTGTACTACTTGTTCCTCTTTCTTGGTTTACCTTCTCATTTTAGTGGAGCACACCCTCCCAGTATCTTCCTTGAAAAGGGATACAAAGAAAGGAGGGTAGGTCTTGAAAATTCATGTCTACAAAAATATCTTTATTCTATAATTTTGCTTGAGTGACCAGTACAGAATTCTGGGTTGGGAATTGACTTCCTGTGGAAATCGGAGAGCGGCTCTGCTGTCCTGCAGCCTCGGCGCTGCTCTCGAGGGTCTGGCCCCTCCCGTTCTCTGATCTCCTACACACGGCCTCTTTGCTGGCTCTTTGTAACTTTTCTCTATCTCTGGAGGGTTGAAAGTTCACAATGATGTCCCACAGTACATCTCATTCTTTTACATGGTGTTACTTTTATTATCCATTGTGCTGAGTATGCACTCGGAGGCCCTTCCTGCAGGGACTCCTCCTGTTCCGGGGTTTTCTCCTGTAGTTTCTCTGATAACTTCCCCTCCTCCATGTCCTTCCCCACTTTTTCTTGAGCTCCTAGGCGATGGATATTGGGCCTCCCAAAGCAATTCTCTAATTTTCTTATCTTTTCTAGAGATTTATTTTTCAATCTTACAGCTCTATCCTCTTAAAATTTTTACTATTAACATCATAGTTTTATATCTAAAAGTTTATTCCTGTTTTATGAATATTTCTTTTTAAAAACAACTAAGCCACATCGATGACTTCTGACCCCTTTTTCTGCTGTTTGGGTCTCTGTCGCTCCTGGTTGAGGCAAGGCCTCCGTCCCTGTGTGCTGATCTGCCGCTGCCCACGCAAATTGACACGCCAGGCACTCAGTGCTGTTAGGGCTTGTTAGTGCAGGTAGGGCTTGCTGCTAACAGGTGTCACTGTGAAGTGACAAAGTAGCAATGTAGCTTTCCCACAGGGTTCCCCCCTCAATCAATGTGAGCAACCAAGGGTCATTTTAATCATGAGGCCAATTTTCTCAGAAAGAAGTTCAAGGCCTGGCCTGGAGGGTGGGGGTAGTAAGTCAGGCTGTGACATTCTGGGCACCCCCCAGGAAAGGGTGCCTCTGCTCAGTGTGCCAGCTAGCACTGGGCCCCCCTGTCCTCAGTCTAGTGCCTCCTCCCAGCGTCCCCTGCCCCAGGCTGGTCCTGGGTGGCTCTGGTCCAAGGAAAACCCAGCCTCTTCTGCTGGGGTGCAGCTGGGAGCCACCTGGCTCTGAGGACTCAGGAAGGGTCTGTCGCTCTAACACACTCTTTCGACCAGTCTTCCCGCCACCCTTTACCCCAGTGTCATCGAGACCCTCGGTAGCCCCTAATTCTTGTGCCTGGGGTTGCAGGGGGGGCCGCCCTGTGCACACATCAGCTTGCTTTGCCCACCGTGTGGGACCCTTGGTGCCCTGCCTGGCTTCTTTCTCCCCCACCTGTTTTTCACCTTTCAACGTTTCTTGCTCATACCCCTCCTCCTCCCTCATCCCTTCCATTTTCTTAAGAATTTATCCCTTTACTCTCATTTTAGTGGGCTTTTGAAACAGAGCAGAAACAAATACATCGCTCAATCAGTTATGTTGATGTGGAAGTCCGTAATAATCTCTGACAATAAATAAAAACCAGGTGTCCAAAGATGATACACACAGAAGACTCTCTGGTTGGGGGTGGGGAGGGTATTCCCACTGTTCCCACAAGGAAACAACAGCTGGGGGGTGGAATTAAAGGAGAGTTACGCTTGCAATTTCTTTTCGCATTTTGCAGATTTTGACGATGAACAGGTATTTTTACAAATAAAACCATGTGAGGGTTAAAATGATCATTAAAAGACATCTCCTGAAACAAGAATCAGGACAGTGTAAACAAGCATGTAGGAGAAACTCTAATCACCGCAGTAGGCCAACAAGAGCCACCATCTCACCTCTGCTCCAGGGCCTGGGCTCGCGAGAAAGTCCCAGAGGACACCAGAGGGTGGAGGGGCTGGGAGAGGGGTGGGGGAGCGGAGTGCACGCCAGTCTCTCTGCTTGTGCCACAACGGCTGTCTGCTTTCACCTGCTTTAGGGGTCAGCGTTCTGCTGAATATTTTGATCTTTTAGAAGAGATCCACATGCAACAAAAAACTCTGGAAAGTACCCGTGAAGATCTAGAGAAAACGAGGTTGACAGGGTGGGGAGGCCTCCCAGGATGACCCCAAGCTATCACCCCAACCCCTTTCCACCCTGAAATGACGGTGGCTATTCAAGGGTCTGGATAAGGAGGAAATGAGCTGTGTGCCCACAGAAGACAGACGTGCCCACCGAGCTTGCGAAGGGGGCTGCTGGCCTATGGACCGGGGGGCTTGCTAACCAGACCCAGGTACTACCACAGGCCAGAGAGGGGAGCTGAGCCGATGGCCAGCCAATGTCAGTATCTGGCCTCAGTTTCTTCATTTGCCCAATGAAGGGATGGCATTCATCCCCCAGGCTAGTGTTCTAGAAGCTCCAAGGAACATTCTCTTACTGATACAGGGACTGCCAAATTTCCGGAGAAACAGAGTGTCCCCAGTGAGGACTCCCCGAGAAGCAAGGATACCGAGTTATCAAAATCCAACCCACTTCCTCTGGGAGAATGTTTTACTTTTTCTCTCCCCAACTAGGCCAGCCCAGCTCCACCACAACCAGAGCAAGTTAAACACCAATGTTGCAGCTTCAGAATGGGCTCCTGGGCTCCTCGGAGCAGAGTCGGCCCTTTCTTTCCCAAGCAGCACATCCCTCCTGTGGGAAGCTGGCCGAGGTCTAGTTCACTTCCCGCTCACAGGCTCCCAGCCCAAATCTGGGTCAGTCCCTTCCTTCTGGCTCCAGCCCAACGGATAGGTCCTCCTCTGGCCGAATGGTCAGGGAGGGCAGAGGACTACACTCAGATTTCAGCCTGTCTACAAAACGACATCTCTTCTCCCAGCACCCCGCTGGTCTCCTTCGCCCAGCCTACCTCTCTGGAACGGTCCAAGAAAGACCAGCAGCAAAGGTCCCTCCACCTGGCAGATTAAAGATGCTCTGGAATCAGTGAGCGTCATTCCGCCCTTGCTTGACTCTGAGAGCTCCTTATCTGTCTGGAAAAAAAGAAAAAAAGAAAGAAAGAAAGAAAAGAGTCTCAGAAACCTTCTGTGCATTCTCTTACAGAACTTTAGCTTAAAAGCAACTCTTTCACCCAGGCTCTCTTTTTGCAAACCTATCACATTCTGCCAGATGGGCCTGGTTCGCCCTCTGTGGCAAGGCAGCCCGGCTCCCTTTGGTGGCGCTGAAGCAGACCGCAGGGGCGCCTCCAGGCCCCGAGGCAGGAACGTATATACATGGGGATGACTCAGATCATTTTTTGAGATGTTTGTTGGTTTTGTTTGTTTTTTTGAAAGCAAAGTAACTGGAGCCAAGCTCAGGTTTGAGTTCCATTCAATGACTGCAAAAAGCAGGTTCCTGAACTTGAGGACCCCATTCAAGACCCCAGTTGTATCATAAAGGAAGACCCATCCCAGTTCCTGGAGATGAAAAGGTAGCCTGGGGAGGGGGCAGCCCACTGAGGGCATCTGTGGGCCACTCCTGGAAATAAGAGGAGGTAGGACCAGCCCCTTCACCTAAGCCGGGACCCTGGGCACAGCTACTTCCACCGCAGGGAGTGTCTTGCCTGGAGCCCACTGGGCATGGCTGAGGAGGGGTCCTGAGAAGCAGGACACCTAAACACGGGTTTCTCCAGGAGACAAAAAGTCCAGCACTAGGAAGCCACTGAAGAAGGTATCCATTCTAAGGATACAGTTCCCAAGGACAAGCTGAAACTCTTCCTGCTGTCAGCCTGCTCCAGGAAGGATTTATCCCCAGGGACCCTGCTGCAGGAGCCCAGGAACGGGGGCGGGGACTGTCCCTTCACTCTGCATCCAGGGGAGGATGGCAAGGACTTCCCAAGGCACTGCCACCAGAGAAATGAGAGGTCAGCGCCAAGAGCTGAGGAAGAAATAACTTCCACTGATGATCAATGGAATTAACAAGAGACAAAAAACCCCCAGCAGTTCGGTCACAGGGAAATGAGACACGATCATGGAGAAAGCACTTTCGAATCGAGGAAGACAAAGAAAGCAGAAGGCGTGATGGAGCCGAGAGAGGAAAGAGTTAGAGAAGGCGAGGAAGAAATCCGTCCTCAGGAATTCAGGTCAGGAAGTACGGAGCCGGGGCTGAATTCACAAGAGGGCGGCCAAGGAGGAGGATCTTCCCCGGGAGAAAGGTGGGTCTTCGGCTCTGGCTCTAACGCTTGCCAGGACCTCAGCACCTGGGTCTGCCGCCCTCTAGCCCTCCGGGTTCAAGGGCAAAGCTTGGGAGGCAACGCTAGGCATGGACCGAGAGCAGGATGCTCCGTCCCCAATCGGGGGCAGGGGGAGGGGAGGACGCGCGTAGCAACTGCTGGGTCCCTGACAAGTAAACAGCTTGCTCGGAACGGCTCAGGGCCCTGCTCATCCCATCAAGGGCGACAGCGGGACACCCCGATTCCCGGCCCTCCCGGGGGCAGGAAAGGGATGCAATGAGACTGACAGAGGAGGAGCGCGTGAAGCAGCCCACACCGGAGCGCGGCCCCCTGCCCTGGCCTCGCCCGTGGAGCCCGGTCGGCCCCGGGAACGCGCCCGCCTCCCCAGCGCCCACGCCCCTGGACCCCTGGCCGCCCCAGGCGGACAAAGCCCCGCGCCGGGAGGGGCGGGGCGTGCGGCGAGGTGGGGGACACTGAGACCCCGCAGGCGCGCACACAGGTGGGCTCCGTACCGGGTGTCGGTGCCGGGGGCGGGGCCCGGTCTCCCTGGAGACGGTTGCCCAGGGGACACGGCGGGCGGGTCCCGGAACGGCGGGAGGACGCGAGTCTCCCGGTGGCGTCGCAGAGCTCGCGGGGGCCTGAGGGCAGGCCCACGGAGCGGAGCCGGCTAGCGGGGCTTCGGCGGAGGGGCGCGGCCCGGGGCGGGGCCCGGACATCAGCGGGCGCGGTCGGCGCCAGGGGGCGGGGCGTCCCCGGGGCCCGGGCGGGGCCAGGACCTGCCGCCGCGCGGGCACCGTCGCCAAATTCTCACAGCCCCAGCCAGGCGAAGCGCAGGCGCGCTGGCCGCTGCGGGGCACGGAGCGGCCGCGGAGGCAAATCTCTCCCGACCCCGGCTGCACCTGCCGGGCCTGCGGGGCCGGATCCCGGCGCCTCCGCGCCGCCGCTGGACCCCGGGCGGCGTGCGCACGCTGCCCTTTGCGGCCCTCCCGCCTTGTAACCGGAGGATATAAAGTGTCGTTTGCAGAATGAGCGAGGACTGGTCGTCTGCCAAGCCGCTTCCGCTCCCGGGTTCTCAGGGAATCGCCAGAATGGGCGGGGCCCTGGACCTGTCACTGGTCCGGAGCCGGGGTCACGAGAGTGACTGGCCCTCCCGGGCTCTGGGCTCAAATCCAGGGTGCGGGCTGTCTCCCAGCCTCCAGGCCTTCCTCTCCATCGGGGTTCCCCTTACAAGTCGGATTTAGAAAATAAACAGGTTTCCCCGGGACTTTCACTAACGCATCTTTCCATTACAGTGAGCCGCGTGCGACCTGGCGCGCCGCCGAGCGCTAACGCGGTCATGCTGCATTTACACCGGTATCGCCGCTGCCACCCGGGCGGCACACTGTGCCGCGGGCTCGGGCTCCCTGGGGCTGTAAGTGAGGAAACCCAGGCTCCGCGGCCAGGGACTGAGCTTCGCGCACACGCACACGCAGACACGCCGGCGGCGGACGAGCGCGCCGCCTCCTAGCGGCAGAGGATGGGAACCGCTTCGGTTTGGACCGGACCAGCACGAGTCCTGCCCGCAGCGTCCCGCGTCCCCTCAAAAGGGGCTTTCGGGTTACAGCCCTGGATGTAAACCCTTGCCACAGTGGAGAGCGAGAGGAGGGAGGAGGAGCGTGAGATTCAGAGCCACCCCAACAGCGTCTCTTCAGGCAGAGCAGACGTGGGTGGAAGAAAGTAGTGGGAGGTCCAATTGTCCTGCGTAGCTGCGCAGTGCTCAGGTGTTCAGGTGAGGCGCCCAAGGCGAGACCCGCCCTTCTGAACCCCCAGGGGCCTCCACCGGCCCCAACTCGCCCAGAGCCTAGCAGGGAGGGCAAGGAGCAAAACTCAGCCAGAAGCGTGAGAGAAGAGGACCAGGTGGCTGGGTCATGGGAGATCCCGCACCCACCCACCCCCACCCACCCCGTACCCAGGAACCCTTAGGGCCGGGGTCCTAGCAACCCGGGCATCGTGAGAAGTAAAAGGGGAGTATCAGGGCTGGAGGAAGCACCCGCCCAACGTATATCCTCCCCAGAGGCCAGACACACACTGAAAAACACTCACATACAAGTTCACACACAGGCACCATTGTGTAAACTGACACGGCGACACAGTCACGTCCTCCTCACATGCACTCAGCCCTAGAGACAAAAGACAAACAGAGGCACACTTTCACAAAGACGCACCCCCACACACACACAATTATGTAAACTGACACATAATGTCACATTCATCAAGACCACACACCCACTCGAGCACCCACGGGCTGAACCTCACCCACCCACACAGCAGGGCGGGACTGTGGCCTCCGGAGAAGGTGGGGCCTGGGCCGGTAGGTGGGGACAACGCAGTGAGACACAGAGGCCCAGGGCCCAACCCAGGGCTCAGCCTGTAGGCCCCCTCGACCTCCCCTTCACTCCTCCTGTCCCCAGCCTGGGGTGGGGGTGGGGGACTGGTGTAGCAGAAGATAATCCGTGGGCAGCTGGGACCCCCTGACTCAGTGGGGCGGAGTAATGCCCAGGCCGCCTGCTGGGCCGCCCTTGACTGGCAGGGTGGGGTTTCTCAGGATGAGAAATAAGCCGCTGGGATTCCCAGCTGGACTTTGGATGGGCGGAGAGAAGCTGAGAATTCTCCAAGAGCTCCCTGGCTGGGGGAGGCGGGGCATCTCTAACAACCCCCAGCCAGGAAAGGGTAATGACCTACAGTACCAGGACACCGAAAAGATTTTTCAAGGAGCAGACAGGCTTCGGTAGGTCCACTCCCCCCATCCCGGACACACGTGCCCTTCTCCCTAGTGGCCCAGTCCTTTGGCCTTCCCTTTCTCTCCAGCGTGGCTCTGCAGGGAAGCCAAGCTCCAAGACAAGGCCCTCATCAACAATGGGACCCAGTGACAGGGCGTGGGGTTCCAGTCGGGGCTCTCGGGTTCTGGTTCCTCTGGAGCCCAGAGAAAAATCTAAGATTCTTTGGAATGACAAAAGTCACAAGAAGCCATCCAGGAGCAGTGTCCTGGAACTGCACCGACGGTTCCAGAAAGACATCGCATCCATTGCAGAGAGAGAATTAAGTGAATTAATAACAGGTACAAAGTCTCTAGCGCCTGGTGCACAGAGCAGATGCTGAGTGTTTGCCGTCACACATGAGAAACAGACAGAAAGATCCAGCGACCTAACGTGACACCGCTAGTCAGTGCCAGAGACAGAAGAGAAAAAAATCTCCTGCCCTGACAGGTGTGGCCCAGGTGGGCATCCGCCCACAAAGCGAAAGGTCACCGGTTCGATTCCTGGGCAGGGCACATGCCTGGTTTGTGGGTTCAGTCCCTGGAATGGGCACATAGGAGATGGATGTTTCTCTCCCTCTCTTTCTCCCTCCTTTCCCCAATCTCTAAAGATAAACAAATGAATAAAAATGCAAAATAAGAAACCAACTATCGGGGGGAATCAACACTATCTGGAAGAAATACTAGTTGGGACCATCGCCACCTCTTGTCACTCACTGTACAAGGGTATAGCCCATTATGTGGGCTGGCGGAGATGTACGTACAATGTAGAAATTCGAGTAGCTGGGAACTTCGTCGATGGAGAAATGAAACTGAACAAACAAAAAACCGAACTGTCAACCAGTTATTTTATCTTTTTTACAGTGGTTGGTTGATTCATCGATGGAGAAACGAAACCAAACACAAAAAATACCAACTGTCAAGCAGTTTATCTCTATTTTATCTTTTCGTATGGCAAAATTGCCTTACGGCCAGAACTGGTTATATGGTGAACAAGTTTACAGCAAAGATGCTTGTGGCAACAATGTTCACGGGGAAAGCACCTAGAACCAGAATGGGTGCAACGGGCAAAGGGACGATTCACGTCCCAGGCGGGGTGAGATTCCATCATGCTACTCAAAAGGATGTGCCACTGAAAACTTATGAGTTGTTTATTTCTAGAACTTTCCATTTAAAAATTTTCAGACTGAGGTTGACCGTGGGTAATTGAAACCATGGATAAGGTGGAGGGGGAACTACTGTTGTTGACTGTATAAATTTGTTTCTCTGCCGTGAGAAAATCAGAGTAAATAGAAATATTAAAATTCCCCCCTCCCCCCCACTTGCTACTGTTTAATGGGACAGATCCTTTCTCAAGTCCCCCAGCACGGGGCGGGGAGCCAGCTGAGCCTGCTCCCACCCCGGAGAGCCCTTGCTACATGCGACAAGAAAGAGGGAAGTCACTTTCTTCAGCAGCCACTCTTCCTTCTGACACTTCCAGGTACTCACTGTGATGACATGTCAGTTCCTCCCAGCTGCCCACCCGTATCCCAACCACCAGCTGTCCTGGGGTTGGTTAGCTCTTTCTATTCAAATCTGGCACTCAGCACTGTAGGGGGTCAGAATATGTCACCCCAAAATATGGCACGGTGGCATATTATTTTGAATTAAAAGTAGTTGGGAAATAGTCAGTGCAAGAAGGACCTCTGAGCCTCCTTTGTCCCCCTGAGGGCAGGAGACAAACGTCCCAGGTGAAGGTGCCCTCCCCATACCAGGAGGGTGGAATCCATCCTTACCACCAGAAACAGGAAATCCAGGGCCCAGACGCTGGGTAAGCAAACAGTGTTACTTCCATTTTCCTGCCCCAGCTCAGGCCCACTTGTCTCACCAATGCTTCATGCATTTATTGTCTCTTTGTCTAAAAAGTACAAATTCTTCCTGTTCTGGTCACGTCTTTGAGTCTCATCTTTGTGGGGCTCCCGTACTTTCATACGTCATTTTGCTCTTGCTACTCTGTCTTTTTATTATAGGAAGGTTTCGGCCAAGCACCTAGGGGTAGAGGGAAAATGATTATTCCTCCCCTACAGTGTTTTTGGTGTGGTCAGATAAGACACTGAGTGGGGACAAGACTAGGAAAGCTATAGGAAGAAAAAATAACATAAAAAACAATAGTTAAATGTTTGCTGTTAATTCTATTTGGAAAAACAGGAGGACTCTGGGAAATAATCTCCCTCAAAGAACAGAGGCAGTTTCTGTAGTTAGACGCACAACCCGCCTTGGTCTTTTCACTCTCAGGCACCAGGACAGGCGGCCCAACGGTGGGAGTGCCTGGCCCGTTCCCCTGCCACATTTACACGTGCTCATGAACCCTGAGACTCCCACCCCCCAGTTAACTCAAAAAGTGGCTCGTCTGTGGTTAAAAAGCAATAGTAATTAGAATCTGGAGCTGACTCCCTCTCCTTTCTTTTCCTTTTCCTTCCTTCCTTCCTTCCTTCCTTCCTTCCTTCCTTCCTTCCTTCCTTCCTTCCTTCCTTCCTTCCTTCCTTCCGTCCTTCCTTCCACCAATTCCCCTAGCTTAGACCCAAAGTCTGCCTCGATGGAAGTTTCTGGAGTTTGTGACCTGGGAGGGGGCAGAGAAAAAAATGATGCTTCTGTTGCGATGCTAAGTGTCAACCTCCAAGCCTTTGCGGCTGCAGGCACTGTTCCAGGAAAGGCTGGGTTGGGAGACCTGGAGTTAGACAGAGCTGGGTTCGGATCACTCCAGAGCACAGCAGCTTCCCGAGAGAGAAAGGGGCCAGTCCTCCGCCCGGCAGTGGGGGGAAGGGGTGGTCAGGCAGGTGGCTGCCCATGGGGATTTCCCCA
Organism: Tonatia bakeri; assembly: GCA_004024845.1. Classification (NCBI taxonomy): domain Eukaryota; kingdom Metazoa; phylum Chordata; class Mammalia; order Chiroptera; family Phyllostomidae; genus Tonatia; species Tonatia bakeri. The sequence goes on from PVIA01005129.1 coordinate 11,525, forward strand.
AGGACCCCTAGTTACACATGGGTCCTGCCACTGCCTCCCACGAGCCTTAGGTTTCCAGTTGTGCTGTGTGACCCTCATGGGAGGGCACTGTGGCTTGGACCTCTTTGTATCTTTCATAGAAGGAAAGATATCCCTCTGTTTGCGGAAAAGATCTATTGTGAATACTTACTGGGAGAAAATTAGAGTAAGGGGAGAAATGGGGCACCTGGAACAACAGGGCATTGCTCCTGAAAGATTCCCCCGGAAACTCACAAAATGGATCTTCTAGAACCTCCTTGTGAAACCTCTCAGTGTATATGAGAAGCCACAGAGGGTAAGGAAATTGAACTAAGGGCCAGGAAATCTTTCAGAGTTGGGGCCAGAGTTGAAGCAGGTGAGAAGTATGAATTCGGTGGAATTAAACTCAACATACTCGCAGAGCTGACCCTTAAAGATCATTTAGTCAGGACGGGTCGGGGGCTTGCTGGGGTTGCCCAGGGGGACACAGCGCCCTCAGTTTCTGGGTGCTAAGTGTCAGTACCTGAGATCCTGGAACCAGCTAACGACCACACGGCGGTAGCCGAGGGAGCAGCCGCTGACACTTCTGGCCCGGACCGCACCAGAGCAGTCGTCACCTTAAACACTTCACACTTATTGTGCACGTTCTGAAGCATGGTGACCAACCCTTCAACATGCGGCCCATTGAGAAGTGCCATTTATGTCCCACTCTTTAAATCTGGTGGACTTGCAACTTCTTTGAGAGAGAGAGAGAGAGAGAGAGAGAGAGAGAGAAAGAAGAGAGGAGTGGTCTTGAGAAGTTAGGTCATAAAAGTCCAAACAGCTTCCGCCGCCTTTGGAACGGAGCCCTCCCGGCTCTGCCCATCAGGAAGGAACTGTGTCCACCTGAAGCCGCCACTCCATGCCGAAGCCCCAGCCAGAAAGAGAGGCCAGGCGTCGGCACCCAGGTGGGCAGTCCCATCAGAGCCCGACCTCGGAGCCATCCCCACCCAGGCAGCTAGACTCGAATGAAGAAATCTCTAGACGATTCCAGCCCTCCAACTCTTCAAATTACTGGCAGCCCTTCGAGAGTCTTCCCGGCTGACCGGGGACAGCCTGCTGGCCCACAGCCAGGCTGACCTGCCAAGCGCTGCCTCAGCTCCTGGCCCCGAGGACCCGTGAGCATAACAGAGCAGTGTTGCTCCGCACGTCAAAGTTTGATGTGGCTTTTAAAGCAGAGATAACTACCTGGAACTTTGCAAAATCTTATTAAATCCTCAAAACAGCACCCGGGGGTTATTATCACCATCTCCACAAGGAAACAGAGGCCTGTGACGTTCCCAAAGCTACACAGTCAGTGGCAGAAACAGAGATGAGACCCACTTTCCACCACCACCCAAAACTGCTTCTAACAGCAGGTCTTTAGGGCACGAGGCTCGGGTTTTAATGCATGGTTCACGACCATTTTATCAAGACCCGAGCCTGCCCCTTCAGACAGCCTCATGGACCACCCAGGAAAGGAGGGGTCTCTGGCACCTTCGGTTAGAAAGTGTGACCCAGTGCCGTGGTGGGAAGGGTCAAGTCCACTGGGATGGGTCCTGGGCCTGTTCTTGACAACATAAATCAAAGGAACTCCAAGAACTGGCTCTTTAATTGGGCAGAAATGCGAACAGAATTCACAGCTACCTGGAGGAATCACCTGTAAAGATTATCCTATCAGAGGAGGGCAAATCTGGTGGCACCAAGTGCAAGGCAGTGTGTAATTACATGCTAACTTCCTTCATTACAGAGTGGGGGCAGGTGGAACCAGAGAAGTCTCAGCCCAAGGCTCAGCCCCCATTTTTTTAATCCTCACCCAAGGATATGTGTATTGATTTTAGAGAGGAAGGGGGAGACAGAGAGAGAGAAACACGGATGCAAATGAGAAACACTGATTGGTTATCTCCTGTATACCCCTTGACGGGATCAAACCCGCAACCTAGGTATGTGCCCTGACCAAGAATCAAACCCACAACCTTTTGGTGTGCAGGACAGTGCTCCAACCAGCTGAGCCACCCGGCCAGGGCAAGGGTCATCCCTTACAACTGATTTGGCTGGGTAACAGGTACCCCAAGGGCTACTCTCTTCAGGAAACTACGTCCAATCACGGCACCCCTCTTGGCGATCGCACCTCGGTGCCTAAGTCTAAGGGTACCAGGCATCAGGTGCGGGGTGCTTGGTACCAGCCTGGCTCTTGGGCAAAAGGGGCTTTGCACACTCATCGTTTGGGAGGCCCTGCCTGGTCTCAAGACGCCTGGAGCCCAACATGTGGAGCCCGGACATGCTCTGCCTTCCCAGATAACTCCACCCGCCCATGACGTACACCAGCACTCATGGGTGGGCTTTCCATCTGCCCACGCCAAGGCCCTTCACACAGAAGTGGTGGGGGGGTGGCGCAAAACCACAGTTTGCAACTCTCCCAAAGGATGCAGGGAAGACGGTCCTTGCTGAATGCACCGCAAAAGGGGCCGTGCGTTAGGACAAAGAAACAAATTTAAATGGCACAGAGTAAAGTTGAACATGGTACTTAGGAGGTGGTGAGGACCAAAAACAGAAACTGCTTCAAAGCAGAGTTTGAACAAGGCGTGTGTGGGGCGAGCATGTCTTTTGAGACCCCGCAGGTTGGAATCTTGCGCCCCTCTCCTGCCTTTGAGGCTGGTTTTGGAGTCGGGATCTCAGTGCAGAGAAGCCAGCAGTGGGACCCCAGCAGCCTTTCGGTGCACCCTCACAGTCTGGGGTGAACCTAGGGGAGACCCAGGAACCCAGTGGAATTACTTGTAAGAGTGTCCTCACAGACAGGACATTTCCTGGGGGAGGGGCCCTGATTTTCAGCAGCTCTTCATAAGGACTTGAAATCTGAATAAACTTAGGAAGCGCTGGGTGGTGGGGTTCTAGGGTAGGTAGATAAATAGGGGCCCCAGGCCCAATTCTAACCTGGGGGGGAGTTCCCCACCCACAACAAACAATTCTCAGACACCAGTGGGAAGCCCAAGAATTCAACTCAATTTCGACACTATCTACCTGGAGCTGATGTCATATTGCACAGGGTAAGGGTTCAGTCCTACGAGACGGACCTACACACACGCACACTCCCGATGGCCACAGAGAGGGGACCCATCACGAGGTCCTAGCTACTTGGCAGGTTACTTGGGGTCCTCTCTGCAGTGGGCCGCCCACCCAGGCACCCAGCCAGGGCCTCGCTTACACGTCCTCCCTCTCCTTCCCTCATGACACCAAGACCAGCAGACCCCCGCTCAGCGCTGGGCCGACAGCGTCCTCCGGAGAGCTCTCCCTCACCCATCATCTGGTCAGTCTGTCCTTGGCAGGTGCCGCTGCACCACGTCCTCCCACTGCCCTGGCGCCAAGCACCTGCTGCAGGCCGGCAGGATTTAGGTGCCTTATGTCCCTTTTCCACTGGATCAGCACAGCGGGCCCCGGGGGCAGGCCTTCCGTTTACGAAGGGGAAAGTGGGGCCCACGGAGCTTCCAGCCGCAGGGCCAGTCAAGGGAGAGGCTGAGTGGAACCCGGGGCAGCTCCTGAGCCCTGTCCCCGCCCCGCTATGCCACACCGCTTCTCCAGGGCCAGGGCACAGGAGCCAGGTTCCGGCCCCTAGCCCAGCAGACACTGAGTCCTTCTGCTCTGACTGTGTCACCCACCAGCTCGAGAACCCTTAGTTGGTTTCCTGTGAAAGTTTTGAGAGTTAGGCAAGGAGGTGATTGAGATTTCCGGGGCCAAGCCCTGCTTCCTCTGGACAGAGGGCACTCCTGGGCACCACTCTGTGCAGACTGTGGCCGCGCCAGGGACAGGGCTGCTTCCTCCTGGCCCCTCTTGCTGCGGAGGGACCACGCCCAGGAGGCCAAATTCAACCAGGGACAGAGGACCAGGGAGAACAGGGAAGATGCCCTGGGACAGAGGCCCGGGTGCGAATGGAGCTGCTCAGCCAACTGACTGGCCGCTCCTCCTGCCCGGGCTCGCCAGCCCCAGGCCCCGATCCATGCTTCCTCCCGGGAAGCAAGGGGCTGCATGTGGAGACAGCGCAGGACAGTGGTCGGCAGCAGGCTCTACCGCTTGCCTGCTGGGTCACGCCTGGTAAGTTACTAAGCCTCAGTTCCCTCTGCTGTAAAACAGGGACCACAATAACACTTATCACTTAATGTTGAATCCATTTTTTTTTTTAATTTTTAGCCCTGGCTAGTGTAGCTCAGTGGATTGAGCACCAGCCTGCAAACCAAAGTGTCACCAGTTCAATCTCCGGTCAGGGCGCACATGCCTGGGTTGCAGGCCAGGTCCCCAGTGGGGGCCATGTGAGAGGCAACCACACACTGATGTTCCTTTCCCTCTCTGTCTCCCTCCCTTCCCCTCTCTCTAAAAATAAATAAATCAGTCTTTAATTTTTTTAATTTTTTATTTATTGACTAGAGAGAGAGAGAGAGAGAAATATTGATGTGTTGTCCCACTAATTTATGTATTCATTGGTTGCTTCTCAAATGTGTCCTGACTGGGGATTGAACCCAAAACCTTGGTAATACAGGGACAATGCTTTAACCACCTGAGCTGCCTGGCCAGGGCTGTTGGATAAGTTTGTATTTCCAAAGTGCCCAAACATTGCCTAGCACACAGTGGATGCTACAAAGTGTCTGTCATTGTTATTATTGTTATTATTATTATTATCATCATTAAACAAAAAAAAGAGCAAGCTAGATTAATGAAGACGGCAATTCTGAGCCGGCTAAGAGCAAAGCTCCTAGGCATCAGCACTGCTGCCGGGGCCACGGGTGAAGAAGCTGGGCGGGTGCCCGCCGTGGGTCCTGCCGTGCTCACTGTTGGAGCCCAGCCCGTGTGGTGTAGACGGTAGTCCTAAGTCGGACCCGCCTCTGGCCCCGGCCCTACATCTTATCCGACCTCTAACCAGCAGAATCAGGGGTGAATCGCCCTCCCCACTCCCTCTTCAAAACATCCTGACCGGAGGTCTCAGCATGCTGACCGTGGGGCCAGCAGGCTACTCCTCAGGCTGCCACAATGCCAGGCCCCTGCAGGCTAACACCAGTCTGCCATGCTTCCTCCTGAATGTGCCCAGGCCAGGCGTTCACCTTGGCAATTACACAACACAGTCAGCAGATAAGTGGACGAAATATGGGTGTGAGCCCTGGCCGGGTAGCTCAGTTGGTGAGAGCATCGTCAGATACGGCAGGGTCTCGGGTTCCATCCCCAGTCCGGGCCCACACGAGGAACAACCAACGCACACATGAATAAGCGGAAGAGCAAATCCATGTCTCTCTCTCCCCCCTTCTCTCCTTTCCTCTCTCTTTCTAGAACCAATAAACTTAAAAAAGAACATTAAAAGAAAAAGAAATATGGACGTGAAAAGGAAGAGCTGGTGCCAAAGCCCGGGGTCCCACCCGTGGAAGCTGGCCTCAGCCCCCAAATGGCATGGAGGGGCACCTGGGTGTCATCGGCAGAGGAAGAGTCACCGAGATGAACTCTGGACTCGACCATTAGCAAGTCTTTATGTTCCATTTCCACGTGACAGAGACTGCAAGATCACTGGGGGACAGGGTCCTGGGGACCTCGAGAGTCCCCACAGCCCGTCACAGCCCCTCTTCACCCCTCAGGGGAAGCATCAGCCAGCATCAGTTCATTGGCTTGTCCCAGGGACACTGGGCCAAGATCCAGCCAGACAGCCAAAGGCATGGTCCATCGTACCCGCTCCTTCTAGGATCAGTTACCTCTAGAGCAGGAAAGCTGATCCCTCTGCTTAACCTAAATCCTTTCTGCTGAAGTGTGAAACATCTCTCCCTGTTCAAACAAGATGAATCTTGAGGATGAATGGGGACTTGTTAGATTAAATGATGATATTAACAGTAACGGCTAATACTAAGTATCAACTAGGTGATGTCCATCATCTAGTTTACTACATTTAATTCTTAAGACAACCTTAGGAACAGCTCCAGTAGCTTCATTTTGTAGAAGAGGAAACCAAGGATCAGAGAAGGTGAGAATTCTACTCCAGGTCACACAGCTGGGAAGTGGGGAAGCCACAGTGTGACTCTGAATCCATCCAATTCCAAAGTTCAAGGGTTTCAATGCTGCAAACCTCCTATCCACACAGCTAGCAACCGGAAAGAACACTATTTAACCTTGTTGTTAACAATCAAAGAAACACATTTAAGAAGACTACCTTTTAGCCCCAGCTGGTGTGGCTCAGTGGCCTGAGCGCCAGCCTGAGAACAGAAAGGTTGCCAGTTCGGTTCCCAGTCAGGGCACATGCTGGGGCTGTGGGTCAGGTCCCCTGCTGGGGGTGCACGAGAATCGATGTTTCTCTCTCACATCTGTGTTTCTCTCCCTCGCTTTGTCCCTTTCCCACTCTCTAAAAATAAATAAAATCTTTTAAAAAAGACGACCATTTTTTAGACCTATTAGTAAAACATTTTTTTTCAATATTATTCAATGCCGAAAAAAGTGTCGTGAAACTATTGTACAAGATAAATCGGTCTGATCTTTCTTGGAAGACCGCTGAGCTCTCAGAGCTAGAAATACGTTCACTGCCTTCGGTGCAGTTATTTTGGACTGTGAAAAAAGTCAGATGCCTGCAAACGGCACTTACAGTATTTTGAGAGTGGTGTGTGTGTGCCTGTGAGCATGGAAGCGAACTAATGTCCCCTAACAGTGGGGGTGCTTGAGAAAACGAGGGGGACCTGCTTTAGGACACTTACGCTGCCGCTAGAAAGATGGCGAGGTTATGAAGCAATGTGGAAAATGTTAAGGAGCTAATGTTGCGGAAAAAAGCAAATTTCAGGAAGGGGACTAACAAGTACAAACGGCCAGTTATACAGACAGTCATGGCGGTGTCAAGTACAGCACAGGGGACACAGCCAGAAATGCTATACGGGCACCAGACTGACAGGAGGGTCGCTTCGTAAGGTGTCGGAATGTCTCACACTGCGGCGCACACCTGAACTAATGTAACATTGCATGTCAGCTACAGGGTCCCGCACAAAAAACGCCTTTGTTAAGATTACACGATCTTTTATTACAAAATCACAAGCATATAATTCTGTAACATATCAACATCACACTCAAGCACATCATATGATATTTTAGGTAAAATGTTCAAATTAAAACTATTAGTTACCACACCCATATTATTACCTTACCAACCACACTCAAGCAGATGTTACTTCTGCTGGACCCAGTATAATTTAAAAACAAATGACAAAAAAAGTAAATTACAAAAGCGGATGCCTCGCTCCTCAGAAAACTATACATAGAATTACCACACGATCCAGCAATTCTTCTCCTAGGTATACACACAGCAGAATTCAAAGCAAGGAAGAGAACCGACATTTGCACACCTGCACATTTGCACACCTGTGTTCACAGCACATTATTCACAAGAGTTGGAATGTGGAAGCAACACAGGTGCCCATTGACCTGGGAATGGGTAAACAAAATGTGATCCGTGTGGACAGTGGAGTATTTCTCAGCTTTATTTTTTTTTTTAGATTATTTTTATTTTTATTTTTTAGATTTTATTTATTTATTTTTAGAGAGGGAAGGGTGGGGGAGAGAGAGAGAGAGAGAGACATCAATGTGCGGTTGCTGGGGGACATGGCCTGCAACCTAGGCATGTGCCCTGACTGGGAATCGAACCTGCGATGCCTGGTTCGCAGCCCACGCTCAATCCACTGAGCTACGCCAGCCAGGGCTATTTCTCAGCTTTAAAAAGCAAGGGAATTGGGGCCCTGGCTGGTGTAGCTCAGTGGATTGAGCATGGGCCTGTGAACCAAAGCATCACCGGTTTGATTCCCAGTCAGGGCACATGCCTAGGTTGTAGGCCAGGTCCCCAGTATGGGGTGTGCTAGAGGCAACCATACATTGATGTTTCACTCCCTCTCTTTCTCCCTCCCTTCCCCATCTCTCTAAAATAAATAAATAAAATCTTAAAAAGTAAAATTGACAAAAAAAGCAAGGGAATTGGGACCTACACTATGACACGGATGAAACAGGAGGACATCATATTAAGCGAAATAAATGATTCACTAAAGGACAAATACTGTGGGATTCCACTTATGCAATTACCAAGAGTAGTCAGATTCATGGAGATGGAGGTAGAGTGGGGGCTGCCAGGGGCCGGGGGTGGCAGGGAGTGCCAGGTGGGCACTCACCGATGAAGATGACGACACTCCGGAGAAGGGGCGTTCCGGAGGCAGAGGTGGCCGCACAACAGCGTGAAGGTACTAAATACCACGGATACAATACTGACACATGGAAAATGTGGGTATGCATATTTTATCACAAGTGAAACATAAAATTTAAGATAAGAAAGGCATGCCTACCAGTTGCATGGAAATTAAAAATGCAGAAACAATGGGAAAAATGTCCAAATTGGCAGTGGCTATGTCAGGGTGGTGGGGTAATAAAGCATCACTTGTGGGCCCCCCACAGCCTCCGAACCCCTCCACCGACACTGGCTCCTCCCACAGGACAATCCAGGAGGCCTGGGGTGACGGTGGCCACCATTGCTCCGAGGACACTGCTGGGGATTCTGAAGCTTGCTTGGGTAAGCGAGGTGCCGTGGCCACGAGCAGATAAAATGTGGCTGACATTAAGGTCCAGTCTGGCTGCCTCCAATGACATGCCTTTTTCTCCCAAGTGACAATCCCTGGTTCTCCATTGTAACCCCCTGCCCCACCCCCACAAATGACTTTTCACAGTGTCAATCACTGGGCTCTGATCTTGCTTCCCTGTTGATAAGAAAGCACTTCTCCCAGATTTCACACCAAAGCAAAAAAAAAAAAAAAAAAAATTGATGCCCCCTCCCTAGGGAAGGGAGCTAGGGAGGAAAGCAGTGCTGCCCCCCAAGAAAACTAAGGAGAACCCCCCCCATTGCACACCCCCACACCCTCATCCTCCTCATCCTACAAGCTCCCAAACCCTCTCCAGCACCACCAGCACCACCAGCCCCGTCCCACTACTGCAGCCCCCCGAGGAGGGCAGGGGACACGGCAGCAACAACACTGAGTCCTGCACCTGCCTCTCCCAGGCCCTGCTCAGCGAGGACACCCTGAAGTGGGGGGGCTGGGGAGAAGAGGGGATCCTGGCAAGGAGGGACCCAAAGTCCAGAAGAGGCTGGCCTTGAGGAGAAGGAGGGGGAGGGTGGGAAGAGAGGGGAAATAGGAAGGGAGACCAGGGGGCAGGGAAGGTTCAGCAGGTGAAGTTGGGGTGGTGGTGGCGGTGGGGGGTGGGAGGGCCGGGAGACAGAAATGTCCTTTTCTGTTATGGGGATCCTGGGGGTAGGGAGGCTGCTAGTAGCCAAGCTGACTAAGGTGGCAGTAGACTCAATGGCAAAGTTGGAGAAAGGGAAGCAGGATTGAGGACAGGGAGAAGACAGCAGAGACCGCTGGGGACATTTTTGTGTAAGGTTCCCAGGGGAAACAGTGGCCCAGGACCAGAGGCTGGGAGCGTTGGGTTCCCTGCAGACATGACTGTGCACAATGGCTTCCCCAGAAAGTACTGGAAGGAGCACAGTCTTGTCTGTATCCCGAAAAGATACGTCCACCCCTCAACCCCCGCCCCAACCTGTGAACTGTACTTGAAAACAAAATTTTGTGGGAAAAGGGTCCTTGCAGATGTAGTGAGGATAAGGGTCTTGGGAGGAGTTCATCCTGGACTATCCGGTGGGGCCCACCCCCGATGACAGGTGCCCTCACGAGAGACAGAAGAGAACAGAAGCTGGCACGTGAGGGCGGCAGCAGAGACTAGGCACGTGATACCACAGGCCCAGGGGCCTCTGGAGCCCCCAGAAGCCGGAGAGGCCAGGAAGGATCCTTCCCCAGGCCGCTGGAGGGAGCAGGGCCTGCTCACATCTTGGTTTTGAACTTCTGGCCTCCAGAACTGTGAGGGAAGACGTTTCTGCCGTTTTAAGCCACGAGATGTGTGGTAATTCATTACAACGGCCGCAGGGAAGGAGCACAGCAACCCTCCAGGACTCCGGATGGAAAATCCCGAGGCAGGCGGCCTGCCTTCCTTCCTTCTGCGGCTGCACCCCGCCTCCCCTCAGTGTCTCTCTCCTGGCACTCCTTCTGAGTAGAAGGCAGTTTCCCCCAAAGAGAGAGAAACAGAAGCTGACTGAAATGGCATTTTACAAATGCCACACCCATCCCTCCGATCACTCTCCCTCCGGGCTGGGAGAGTAGGCAGCTTTGGAAAGCACCCATTTCTGGAAGCAGCCCTGACCTCATCTGCAGGGTGAGCTTACCACTGCCGCGGGGGGGGGGGTTCTCACACACAGGCAGCCAGCACTGCTGTGGGGGACAGTCACAGTGAGGTTCTGGGGAGGAAGAGTGGCTGTAGTTAGGGACAAACAGCAGAAAAACAGCGTTTGTCTGCAAGGAAAGAGTGAGGAGGGAGGTTCCCGGGTTTTAATTTTTTTTTCCATCTTGAAACTGGCAGCATTTTTGATATGATTGCTGGGGATTTCCACCAACCAGAGTAAAGAAAATTCCGTTTTAACAGTTCACTGCCAGGACAGAAGGAGTCTTGCAACCTTAGTCATTGAAAGAGGAGAATGTTTGTCTCCCAAGGTGGGCAGGCTCCTGCTGCTGACCAGCTGGAGCTCAGTCCCCTAGCAGTCCCTCAGTCCTGGGGCAGGGACAGGGACAAGGATAGGGTGTGTCCCCCAGAAGCAGTGCGAGGATCGCATCTGACCCCTGGGGAGGGGCTGAGAGAGCTGTGCTAAGGGAGGAAGCATTTGGAGGGGCCCCAAGCCCCAGCGTCAGGCCCACAGAAGCAGCTGGCCTCAGGGAGGGGGAAATTGCTCTCTAAACAAAAATGGTTTTGAAAAATCAGCCGGCCAAAGGGGAATTGCTTCATAAGTTGCACATTCACTTCTCCCTTTAACTGTGCAATTGAAGAAAAACAAGGTGAAGCAGGAACTGACCCCTCATCCCCCCCCACTTACACCCCCCCAAAACTCCCTCTCCGCAACCGTGCTGGGCTGCCGGGCCCAGAAGCTCATGGGTCTGCGGCTGGTCTCCGATTCCGTGTGGACCGTGTGCCCTGCAAGCTCCCCTCCCCATGCTCCCCGCTAACCACCGCCCCTTCACCCAGGAGTAGGAGCCCGCCGGGTCTCAGCACGGCCCCGGGCTCCCAGTGAGACCTCGCTGAACACTCGGTACACCCAGAAAAGCGAGAGAAAGGAAGGCGCCCACAGGCCCCGGCAGGCTTTATGCACCTGGACCGGGGCTGCAAGGAGGCAGCTGGTCCTACTGCAGGGGGGCGTCGGCGCGCGCAGGAGCACCGCTGGGCCACTTGCCCTAATTCCAGAAACGTCTATATTCTCCGAGAGGCCAGTGCCGTTTCTGAACACGCGCAGAGGAGGCGTGGGTTCCGGGGCTCGGAAGGAGGCTGTCTTCGCAGCAGGCAACCGCCAGCTAGGTTTTAAGAGCACTCAGCCCCGCTGCCGCAGCGCCCTCTGCTACTCCGAGAAGTCCGCGAAAGCTCCAAACAAGAATCAGCGCGCGGAGGCTCCGGGCTGTGCCCGCCCCCCTCCCCGCCCACCCAGCCGGGACGGCCGGAATCCTGAAGCGGAGGAATCAAACCGCAGCAGCGCTCGGAAATGCTGGGAGGTCTGCAATTTCTGCCCCAGAGAGGGCGGAAGAGAAAGGTCTACTTCTGACTCCCCGTGTTCGGTGCCAGCTGGGTCAGTCAAAAGCTCCTTCACCCCCAACTTAGTCACATCCATCAAACCTGGCGGTTGGTGAGAGGGGTGCGTTCCCAGCGAGTTCCCCCACCCCACCCCCAGAGAGCATCCTTCTGATTTGCACCGGCTGTACCTCCAGCTGGTAACCGCTTTGGCATCTGAACCAGTTGGGATTCTGGGGAGCTACTTGCAAATTGTGTTGGCGAGCAAGTTAACTTTTCTGAGCCCAAGACCCCTGGAAACTCGAGACCACACCATTCATCCCTTGGTTAGCCCAGAACACTGGTGAAAAAAGGATCCACTCCACGCGGGGGTGGGTGGGAGAGGAACTCCCTGTGGCATCACTCACTTGACAGAACCCCAGGGTACTGTCGGGCACCCCAGGGGTGTCCGGCTCCTCCGGGAGTGAGCAGGGGTTTGGATTCTCGGTTTGAAGGTCCCTTTGGAGCAGTGAGACTTCAGAGCGAGGGCTCCCCGCGCGCCCAGAAAGAAACACCCGCCCCACATACACGCGCGCCTGTGTAGAGCGTTTCTGAGGGTGGCGCCCGAGGGGGCTTCTGTGCAGAGGCCCGGGTGAAGAAGCCCCACTCGGCCGTGTGGGGAGGTTCCAGACCCGCCGGCGCCCCCTCCGAGGGGCACCTGTGCCAAGTGAAAGCTGCCCAATCGCCCAAGGGGTCGCGAGCGCTTCATCCGCAAACCGGGCAGATCCCAAGGGAGCCGCGCCTGGACCTGGCACGTGGGCCGCCCCAGGGCGTCCCCCACCCCCGACCTGGGAAACCCCATCCTGGCCCTCTTCCACTTGAGGGAGCGCGCCTTTCGAGGCCTCGCAGCAGCCCCTTCTCAGCCCTCGGGATCCCCCTCTCCCCACCAGGGCAGAGCACAGCCTGGACACAGCGCCCCCGATCTTGGTCGCCACGAAAGGTTTCCCTGCTCCCCTCATCAGGATTTCAAAATAAAGACGCGCAGAGGAGGAAGCCTAAATAAAAACAGGAAAACTCAATTAAAAAAAAAAAAGCCTCATTCAGGCTGAATTACGGGTAAGAGTATTAAAAAGAAGAAGAAGAAAGAGAGTCCGGAAATGCAAAGCTGGAGGCGGTTTTGCCGCTGTAACCCGGGATCCGCCGCAGATCTGGGGGCTGATTTCGGCGCGGCTGCAGTAAACACGCGGCGGGGAGAGCCAGAGACAGACCCGGCCGCCCGTTCGCGAGCCCGGAGCGAGCGCCCGGCGCAGCTCCACCCCGGCCCTCTCCAGCCCGGGTCCCCTCGCGCCAGGGAGGGCGTGCAGGGTCAGGGCGTCAGGATAGAGTGCGTGCCCCTCTCCCCGCGCCTCGGCTCGGGAGAACGCAGCCCGCAGCCCGCAGCCCGCAGCCCGCCTAGGGCGGCCCCTCGCCCCGCTCGCCCGTGCTCAGGGCGCACTCAGCTGACTGCTCCCCACCTCCCGCGCCTCCGAGGGTGCACGCGAGGCCGCCCCACCGCGGGAAGCGGATCTGGGACTCTGCCGCCGAGCGGGGGAGCTGTGTGCACCCCTCTAGGAGAGCGCACGGGGGGTGGCCCCGGGGCCCCTAACTCAGCTACCGCCCAGGTCCCAGCAGCCCTCCGGCGGGGCGCCCCTTGCCGGGCTTGCTAGGCGTGGGGATGCGCACTGGGCAGGGTGCACCGGCTGTGCGTTCGGGGAGACCCTGCGAGCTGGCCCCCACTGCTTCACGAGGCTTCCTGAAGCCCTTGGCCCAGTCCTCTTCCCCACCTCCCCAGACACAGCCAGAGGCGAGCGCTTACCGGTCGTGGTGCAGCTGACAGGGCTGGGGTGGCTCGGCCCAGCGGCCTCCTTGAGCGAGGGCGCTGGGCGCGAGTGAGTCTCGAGGGAGGGAGGCGGGGCGTGATGGGGGCGCCCCGCCCGCTGACAGCCCGCACACTCCACTTCCCACTTTGTTTCCTTTTTACTTGCAACAGGAAAAACAACAGGTCCTCCTGCTGCCTCATCTGCTCCCCTGCCCTCCCCACGTCCCCACCCCGCCCCGTCTTCAGCTGCAGGGTGTCACCCCATGTGCCTCTGGAAGCTGCACCTTGCCCTTCTTCAAAACAAGTTTTTCTTCATATATATAAATGTATATGAAGGAAAACAACCAAATAGAGGTCATGGAGCCCATACCAGCCCCCCCAGGCACTCCGGGTTTACACACCCAAGGAACTTCAACAGCAGACAGAGGAAAGTAGAGTGGGGGGTAAGTGAGGGTGAGGAAGGGCAATCGAGGCGGGGAGCAGGGTGAAGGCTCCAAGTCTACCCAACTCAGCCCTGGGAGGAAGTGGTGGCCTCTAAGCTTTGGTGAGCAGAGAGGGTGGGGTGGGGGCTAGCACCCCTCAAGATTGTGATAGTGACTTCAAATCACTCTGGAATATGGGGGTGGGGTGGGTGGGCTGGGTAATTTATTAGTCTGTCAATGTAAGAAAGGTCCCCTGTAGAGAATTTTTGAAAGCAAACCCAGTGTGGCTCAGTGGGTTGGCCATCGTCTGGCAAATCGAAATGTTGCCAGTTCAATTCCTGGTCAGGGCACATGCCTGGGTTCCGGGATCCGTCCCTGTCATCCGGGCACCTTGAGAGGCAGCCAATTGATGTTTCTCTTTGGCATCGATGTGCCTCTCCCTCTCTTTCTCTCTCCTTTCCCCTCCCCCTAAAAACGAATCCATAAAATCTTAAAAATAATTAGTTTATTCGAGCCAAACTGAAGACTGGACGCCAGGAGCAAGATCTCAGATGCCCAGTGGAACACCGGCCTGGTGGCCTCTTTGATGCCTTGGGAATCAAGGCGGGGACCTAAGGGGGATTAGGGGAAGGTGAGAGAAAGCAAAACGAAGACCGGGTTTCCAAAGGCGCCCGAACCAGCACGCACAGGGCTCGCTTAGGACACAGAGAAGCCTTTTAGTAAAGAAGTGGTAGGCCTGGGGCGAGCATGACTCCCCACCGTGACCGGCCCAGTTAGGGATTATGATCAGATTACCCTGTGGGGTGACTTTCCATAGAACACGTCCCCCTTCTTTCCATTCACAACCAGGTCTGGGAGGTCGAGCAGCTATGTTGTTCCCTTGCACAGCGGGGGAAACTGAAGCTTGGAGAGAGGCTCTTTCCACCCAAGCCTGGCCCACTGGCACCAGCTTGGGCCCAGCAGTGGCAACAGCAAGTGGAGGTGCAGACGCTTCTGTTCTTAGCCAGGAAGAGAGAGAGAGCTTGGGCACCATGAGTGAGTTTTAACTGGTCCCAGTTTGCTGGCTCCAGACCCCTCACTGGATACCTGTGAGGGAGCCAGGAGGGTCAACAGGTCCCTTTGGGGAAGAAGTTTGGGTCTGTCACCAGAAGTGTACCCCAACATCCTTCTCACAGAACACCTGAGGCTACAGCCTCACCCCAACCACAGACCTGGATCACTGATCCTTTGCAGAGGTCTTCAACCCCCTCCAGGGAGGTCCTGCCAGAAGCCAGGGGAGGAGTGAACAGGCTCAGACCTGGTGGCAGGGCAGGCAACCTTCCTGGGGATTTCCGCCACCTGTCCTGGCCCTGCTTCGGCTAGGCTGCAGTTTACACTCTAGTCCCTGGTGTTCAACGTTCACTGGAAGAAACGGCCAGAGGAAGAATGTTTCCGCATCCTCCAAAAGAACTGGTCACGGAATAGGTATCGTGCTTTGTGACACACCACAGCTCCACGAGGTGAAGCTGACTGCTCGCCCTCGATGGAGAACACTGAGGCGGAGAAAGGCTGAATCATTTTGGAGGGGAGCCACACCGGTGTCTAACAGCTTCCAGATCCTTGCTCCTTTGGAAGTTTCACTTTCCTGAAAACCTGATGCACTTCCTTTTTGAAACCACACATTGGGACAGTCTCCTTTTGGGGGGGTGGGGGGCGGGGGGGCAGGAAGCTCGGGCTAACTGTAAGGTCAGGTCTGTACTTATCCTCCTCCAGTTACTCTTCTCCCCCAGGTTCCTGATAGACTTGCCTCCTTCCTTCCTCTATGGTTTCTGATGGCTTTCTCACTTTATTTTTAACTGCTGTCCTGTGTGCTTTGGAGAAAGCTACTTCTCATTGCTTTGAGTAATTGTACATGAAGCAGACCAGCGAGGAACTGAGAGCAATCCCGGAGGAAAAGAGGCCCCTTGCTGTAAGGACGGCACCCTGTATACCCACCCGCCTGAGCTCCCACCTGGGGAATCCTTTGGCCCCATTTCATGAGAGGAGAGCGGGTCTCCGTTATGAGAGGGCAGAGGGCGCAGGCTCAGATGCACAGAGTGAGGCTGCAGGCCACAGGGAGGAGCAAGCCCAGCCCTCCATGCTGTTTCCTTCTTCCCCACCACCCACTCCTGCAGAACTTCCCCCTCCAAGAACCAACAAGCCCCCGAAGCCGCTCACAGATGCAGTTAGCAGCTCTGCTTTTTGTTCAGCCTTGAGCGGCTTCACCACTGACACCCACGCATGCTTACAAGCAGGGTTATCTCAGGGCAGCCAGAGCCAAGCTGAGCACCCAGGCACCGGGGTGCAAGCTCGGGGGGGGGGGCACTTCCTCAGCGCCTCCACGAACGATCAACTCCAGACACCTGCCTCCATGCCCCGTCCTGGCAGGAAGCCCACTTTGCTTCGGGTCCTTTCCTTCCAGGCAGAGCACAAATTATCCAGCTCAAACCCTTGTCTTTTTGCCTTGGCCAAGAAAAGTGCGGTGAAGCTTTGGGGTTAAGGGCTTCTTCCCTGCAGCCAGGCTGCCCCGACCTGTCTGGGCTGTGTGACCTCATGCATGTGACTTAACCTCTCTGTGCCTCCATCTCTTCATCTGTAAAACAGGGATGCTGATAATGGCTCTCAGCTCTTAGAATGGCTGTTGAGATTGAACAGCACCTGGCCCAGGGTGAACCCCCCCTCAAAAAAAAAGTTAGTTATGGAGTTATTTTTTCCAGAACAGTCTTTGTGCTTTGCAGGGCTGGTGTTTCCACTCTGGACCAGAATTTTTCAACAGCAGCAACAGCAGGTTGTGACATGTTAACACAGCAGTGTACTGTCCATCCATTTGGCAGGTCAAGTTCACAATAACGGAGCAGAATGGAAAATATCCAACTACGTTCTGTGTAGTCAGAGTGGGTATCGCTCCGTGAGGCTTCCATCCCATGTAGAGGCTGGTGCGAGGGTGCGTTAAGTCACACGCATGTCTTACTGCAGCTCCCAGTCAGCACGGCCAGAGAACCGCTGCTCCGACCACGGCAGGGCAGTGGTGACCAACGGGGAGCGTAGTGGACAGTGAGAGGTTCCTGGGAAAGTCTGACTTCAAGGATACAAAGTCAGGGCTCAAGATACATTTAACCACCGTGCTGCACACCTGAAACTAATACCAAGTAACATGGAAGGCCTATTGTAACTGAAAAACAATTTAAATTAAAAAAAAAGAAAAAGAAAAAGGTCAAAACTGGAAAGATTGAGTGCATCAGATAAAAAAAGGAGGGGCTTTTAGACCAAAAACAAATAAATGAAAGAAGCAGCAGTTGGCTTTTAAATGAACCCTCTCAGGTTCCCCCTGCTGTTGGGCGGAGGGACTGTGGAAAGGGGCTGGTGGAGGAGCAGGGTTTGGGGTCCCAAGGCTGGATCCACCCTCAGCTTCCTTACCCTGGGGGCGACCCAGGCTTTGCAACACTGACTCAGCCCCCACGCTGTGCTGCCCTGGCTCGGCTCCGGGCTCTGGGGCACAGCACTGTATGAGCCAAAGACACGCCCTCCCCTCCTGGAGCTTATGCTCCCGTGTGGTGCGGAAAGAAGCTAGGAAGAATAGAAACAAGATACAGTGTCATAAAGTAGTAAGTACTGCAAAGAAACATCAGACAGGTTAGAAGGGGCGGGAGAGGCGGGGGTGGGGACCACGGAGTCCGGAAGGCCTCTCTGAGGTCAGGGCATGAATGAGGTGGGAGAGGAACCCTGCCTGCAGGTGTGAGGGAAGGGCAGCCCAGGAGGAGGGAGCAGCTCGTGCAAAGGCGCTGGGCAGCGGCAGGTCAGAGGAGTAGCAAGGAGACCGGGGAGGCTGCGGGGTGGGGTGGGGTGGAAACAGCGTGAAGGAGGATCTGGGGGTTGCAGCTGGGAATGTGGGATTTGGCTGGAAGAGTGATGAGAGAAGCACAAGGTGGGTTCTAATCCAAGCCGGGGTGGGCTGGGCTGCGGTTTACAGGTGAACAAGCCCACCGCAGACACAGGTACACTCCTCTCTGACACCCCGATGTCCTAGGAATAGTGACACCAAGCAGCAGTAAGGGTATGCCCAGCACCTAGGCCTAGGTTTCTTTCTCTTAAAAATTTATTTATTTATTTATTTAAATTCAGAGAGAGGAAAAGAGAGGGAGAGAATCACTGATTGGTTGCCTCTCTCACACCCCCAGCTGGGGACCGGCCTGCAGCCCAGGCATGTGCCCTGACCCAGAATCAAACCAGCGACCTTTCGGTTCTCAGGCCGGCCCTCAATCCACTGAGCCGCACCAGCCAGGGTGAGACCTAGGTTTGTAGTCCCATTCTTCCCCGTGAAAGGAGCTAGGGCTCCTCGGAGAAATGGCAGATTCTAGGATGGGGGCAGGAAGAGCCTGGGGCATCTTAGAGTGCCAGATGGTTAAGAAGTGTCCCAAAACTACAAGACAAACGCCACAAAGAAGGGAGGCCTGTCTGAGGGACACAGTGGTGACGTGGGCAAGTTTCCAGTGGCCCAATCTGGGACAGCTGGGGCAACAAGACAGCTTCGGATGGAAACCCAAGGCACAAAGTAAGTATCCATGAGTCCAGACCGGCAGAAACGAACGGACACCCAAGGGAGACCAGGCGGGTCTCCTGCCCAGAACGCCAAGTAAGTTGTGTGGGAACCTTGCCTGCCCTCACGGCAGCGAAGCTCCCAGTCCCTGCTCCTTCCGTGTGGGCCGTGCCCTGTGACTTCCTTCCAAGGAGGACAGCATGAAAAGAGGACAAAGGGAAACTTTCTAGTGAGGACACAGGGCAAATGCTGCCTCGGCCAGGTGGCCGAGGTCGACGTCAGCAGGGACAAGTTGCACCGACAGCGGAGCCTCAGACCGGTGTGAGGACAATAACAGTTCGGCTCTACGGCGTCCTGCCGGGAGCCCACAAACACAAGTCCGGCCGGGGCCGAACCCCCAGAGCCAGGGTGGCCTGCGGGAGCCCCGGCCACGGCCCCTCCAGGCCAGCGAGGGATCGGAGACGAGGAAAGATGCTGTCACGGCCCGGAGGAGCCCGAGACCTGCCCACCCGGCGTCACGTGCTGTCCCGGGTGGGCTCCTATGACACGGGAAGGCCGTTGGGGACAAACTCAGGTGAGCGGCAGGAGGGGCGGACTTGACTTAATAACGACACATCCATACCGGTCCACTGGTCACAGCAGCGGCCCCCGGGGGTGCAGGGCGGCAGCGGCCAGAGGAGCTAGGTGTGGGGAGCGGGAGTTCTACACTATCTTTGCACCTCCTCTGTAAATCGAAACCTAGTCTAAAATTGGAAGTTTATTTAAGGAAAAAATGTCAGAACGGTTGTGGTGGGGAGGGAGGCAGGACCCGGCCAGTCCCTGGGAGCCGAGACGGGTGTGCAGGGAGCGGGGCATCAGGTTAAAAGCCTGGAACACGGTGGCTGGGGGCTGCGGGGTGCCTGGAGGGGGGAAGTGAGAAGGCCAGGCCTTAGTTTCTGGCCCTGGGGAGTCTGCTCGTGGACTCTGATGGGGTGGGGGTGGGGGTGGTTTTGAACCTTGTCCCCTGGGGGCCCCAAGACCCAGCTCTGCCCACACACCCTACAGTTCATCCCCTCCTATACAAAATGGGGTTCGTTACTGCACCCACAGTGTGAAAACTAAACAGCCAGTGGATGGGTGAGGGTTCCTGAGCCCCATGCACCTAAGCCGTAGCTTAGCCACGGGCTGGTGGCCTTTCTAGACCCCGCAGTCAGGTGACAGGAAGGCTCTGGGGTCTACTGGACAAGCAAAAGCAGTGAGTTGGCTCATGAACCAAAGATGAAGGAAGAAATGCGTCACCTCAGCACTGTGGAAGGTGTGCTTTCTCCCCTGGCCACTGCTGTCCAGAGAGAGTCAGGGACCCCCAGTTAATGGAATAGTACACAGTCATGGAAAAGGTGATTCTGGAGCCCTGAGCATCGTGGGAAATGGCCATGTGGCCAGGCTCAGGGCAGAACTGTTTTGTGCTGGGTCACACTGCGTGTTACACAGGTGCCCCCTGGGACCCAGAGCAGCGAAAGCTGTGTGGGAGGAGGGCATGGGTATTTTTCTTTTCACTTTTTCCTGTCTGCCCTAGGCCAAAGGGAGCTACAGGCAGGAAAGTGCCCGGGGGTGAGAGCGCGGGGCCCCTGGGGTGGACGCCCAGCTCCCTCTGTGCAACACTCCTCGACCCCCGTCTGGCCCATGGCGACACCAGCCGACAGTCTCGGCTTATCTGTGCCTGCCTTTAGGCCTGTCGGGCCAGGGAGGTCACCTGGCCAGGTAAGCCAATCAGCGATTGTCCCCAGGACTACGGAATCAGGACCAGGAGAATGGTCACGCTCCGGGTAGCTGGAGCCTGGGCCTTGGGCCAGCAAGCTGAGGAACTGGGGGGCCCTTGGTCTACCAAGAGAACGAAAGAGAGCGGAGGAGCTGCTGTGCAGGGAGAGGCTGAGAGGACACCGTGAGGGAGAGAGGGTCACCGATGAGAGATGTTTTCGGGCCACCTTTCAGCTCCTGGTTCTTGTATCCCAGTGAGGTTCCCTGGCACCCTTGCCCGGGGATTCTTCTGAAAGGCCCCCCACCCCCTTATGCCTTATTCCCCTGCTCTGCTTGAAACCTGTGTCAGTTTCCGGGGGCTGCTGCGACAGATCCCAGTGACTTAAAAACAACAGATACGTGTTCTCACAGTTCCAGGGGCCATCAAGTCGGCAGTCCGGGTATCGGCAGGGACGGCCCCCTCCGGAGGCTCTCGGGAAGAATCTGTCATGCACCTGTCTCCTTTGAGGGGCCACCTGCCATCCTCGGAGTTCAAGGGCTTGGGGGTGACTCCCTCTAATTTTAGAGAGACAATGGTCAACCCAGTACAAACCCTCTTGAGTTAATTTATGTTATTTGAAACAAACAAACAAATAAACCCCAGCGAATGCATAAATTGGTATCAGAAGTGGGGTGTTGAAAGAGACGGTTTTTCAAAAGAAGTATTGAAACTAGACGTCTTGCGACAGAGGGAGGGGCAACAAGCACTTCTTATTCCTGGGCAGGACACCAGCAGTTCCTGCCCCATGGCAACAGACCAGTTAAAACTATCTCCAGCTTTGGCTGGTGTGGCTCAGTGGATTGAGTGTGGGCCTGTGAACCAAAGGGTCACTGGTTCGATTCCCAGTCAGGGCACATGTCTGGGTTACAGGCCAGGTCCCCAGTGGGGGACACTTGAGAGGCAACCACACATTGATGTTTCTCTCCTTTTCTTTCTAAAAATAAATAAATAAATAAATAAATATATATATATATATATATATATTTAAATTTTACTTATTTTTAGAGAGGGAAGGGAGGGAGAAAGAGAGAGAGAGAGAAACATCAATGTGTGGTTGCTGGGGGCCGTGGCCTGCAACCCAGGCATGTGCCCTGACTGGGAATTGAACCTGCGATGCTTTGGTTCACAGCCAGCCCATGCTCAATCCACTGAGGTATGCCAGCCAGGGCAAATATATATTTTTTTAAAAGACAGACAGAAACTTGGTAGCAAAATGCCCGGGATGTGGGTTGTGTGAGTTACTCCTAGCAGCCTTCAGAAGGTGCTGTGAGTCAAGCTTTATTTTGATTCTGCCCAGGATCAGGGAAAAGTGGGGCAAATATCCAACTTTGTCAGGGGAAATTCTTTTTCCCTATAGCCTGTAACAACCAGGCATCAGATCCTCATGCACCTGCTAAACGGCAGCAGTGTGCTCCCTGCCACGCCGTGTGTGTCACACTAAGGTGGGCGCAGACTGAGCTGGAAAGTCGGCGGGCTCTGGGGTTGGAATGGGTCACCTGGGACGAACCAAAGGGGCAGACAAGCCTTCCCCTGTGGCACCCACGGTCAGGTGGCCTGAGGGCAGCCAGGGGCAGCGTTCTCAGAGAGAGGGGGGAGAAAGTCCTCCTCCCACCCCAAGTCGGATGATGGGCTACCCCTCACCCACAAGAAGAAAACCTTGTCCTGGGGCATGGCCCAGTCTAAGGTCAAGTATTGAACTGGACAGGATGTCACAGGGTTGATTACTGGTAAGTGACATGACCCAAAGGAAAACTGACAGGCAATCAGCTAGGGTTTTATGGGGTTGAAACTCCAGGACTCCCCCAACCCCAAAACCTGGAAACTGTAATTTGAAACGCTCACCCTCCAGTGATTCCTAGGCTCATGTACGGCACCTACAAGAAGCAGGCTAGCCCTGGCCAGGGTGACTCGGTTGGTCATGGTCCTGTATACCAAAAGGTCGCCGGTTCGATTCCTGGTCAGGGCACTTGCCCAGCCAGGGTTGCAGGTTTGATTCCCTGTACGGGCATGTACAGGAGGCAACTAATCAGTGTTTCTCTCTCACAGTGATGTTTCTCTCTCTCTTTCTTCCCCTTACCCTCTCAAAAAAAGTATCAATGAACATATCCTCAAATGAGGATTAAAAAGACTTAATTAATTAAAAGAAGCAGGCTGTCCGGACAGCTCCATCCTCTCCTAGCAAAAGCCTTCCCAAGAACCTCTTGAGGTTGGGCCTGGAAGACTAGATGAGGGCTTCACGCCCAGTGGGCAGAGCTGGGAGCAGCCACGTTTGCCAGCCAAGAAGCCGAGGGAGGGAACGGGCAGAGCGAGCGCCCTCAGTTAGCTGGTCCTGCGCGTGTGCAATCCACTCTGCCCATCTCGCAGGTGGCAGTGCTCCCCTTTCTGCAGACCAGGTAGGGCAGGGGAGGTGAACCGGCCACCTGACCCATCGGCAGAGTGGGGCGGAAGGAGCCACCACAGAGGAGATTCAACAAGAGTAGAGGGGGTGGGAGTCCGCTGGACACAGAGGCTTTGGGGCGGAGCCCTGGACATAGCAGTCTGGACTGAGTCGGAATGCCCCTCCTCTGGAGAAGGGAGAGGAGTCCGCGTTGACATGGTGGTAGAAAGGTCTATGTGAGAACCAGGGGGATGGAGATATCTGGGAGAAGCCGGAGGAGTGGGTGCAGCAAGGGTGTGTGTGCCGGGCAGGAGCAAACAGAGTGGGGGACCGTGGGTGCTGTCATCTTTAGGACACTAAGCTGTCTCTCCGGCCCCCTCTCCTGGTAATGCTGCCTGGTGTGGGCCTGAGGACAGATGCTCAGCACGCTGATCTGACCACTAGCTGTAACTGATGGAGCTAGAAGGGAGGCCCTGATCCCAGACAGAACGGCCAGCTCCTTCCCAGGAAGATGGGTTTGGGCCCTGGAAGCAGTTCCCTTGAGTGACAGGATCCAGGATCCATCCGCTTGGCTGGTGAGCTGGGCTGCACCTCTCGGTCCCAAGGGCGCAGACTGTACGCTTGCTGTAAACTTCCCACTTCCTGCCTCAGCTACCGGGTCTGACTTCCGATTCTCAGAACCACTCCTACGCTGGACCGGAGCCCTAGATTATGGTGTGTAGTGGGGCCACGTGAGGCTTGAGAACAAGGCGCACATTTGATTATCAAGGGAACTGACCCAGCTATCCCCTGGGGCTACCTCTTAGCACTTCCCCAGATGCCCTCCACGCTGCACTGCCAGCCCTGACTCACAGCTCCAGGACTCCCTGGGCTCGTTCTCTGACCCCGGGCCTTTGCACATGCTGTTCCCTTTGCCTGGAGTGCCCTTCCCAACTCTTCCTTCTGCCCACCAGCCCCCTGCCCTCTGCTACTTTATTGGCTCGAATACTCAGCCCAGGTATTATCCTCCTAGTGGCCTTGTCGAGGGCTCCCTACTCCAGGCTGTGCCGCCCCCACACTCTGCTCCACTGTGACTGCCCATGTGCCCGGCTGCCCTGGGAACAGGGATGCTGTGGGGTCTGGGCCGGCTCCCTGGCCCCTAGCCCTGGGCTGGGCACCCAGAGACTGTTGCCAGTGAGTCTGTAGAAATGCTGAATGAGCAAGCAAGGGAATGAATGGGGGATGTCGTCACGGTTGGACCAATGAGGCTTTGTCCAGGGGAGGGTCAGAGGTCTGTAGCCAAGACACAGGAATGAGCCCAGCCAGTGTGAGAACGGCGCCTTCACACCCTTCCCGGAGGAGCCGCATGCCCAGCCAATCTGGTGTGGGATGCTCAGAGACCTGACAGCCTCAGGGAGGCAGGGATGCTGGGCTCACCTTTCAGGATGTCCCACCACCCTAAGCCCGGCTCAGTCCATCCCTAGGTGCCTCACCCCAAGTCTAGGACAAAACCCCATTCCCAGACTGAGGGCTCGAACAAGGGCCCCTCTGCTCCTCTGTCAGTCAGGCAGCCTCCCCGTCTCCCCCACCAGCCTCTCTCCACTAGCTCATCATCACCTGCTCCAGGTGGAGGCCACAGAGTCCAGAGCGTGGCAGCTGGTCCAGCTGCTCCTCTCCCAGCTTCCTGATGCCTGCCCCCCTTCCCCAGGTTCCCTGCCCAAACAACCACCGCCTTCACCTCATCACCCCCAGCTCTCGGTGATGAAAGCGCCTGGTGCAAAATTCGTTGGGGAGAAAAACAGGAAGTGGCCCCGAGAGCTTGCCTGCAGAAGCTGCCGGGCAGCTGAGACAGTGGCAGCCTTACAGGAAAGTGGTGAGGGGGCAGCCCCGACCCGGGCTGCGGGGGTGTCGGGGGCGGTGAGGGGAGAGTCCAGCACGGGACTCTTTGGCCGTGTGGGGCTTTATTTTTAGACCACACACCACACCTGCATCCTGCATTTTACATCTGCTCTTACCTTCTCCTGGCAGCGCCTCACGGCTGTACAGGGGCCCCATCATACAGAGGAGTGAACAGACACAGAGCAGTTCAGGGCCGAGGCCGAGGCCACACAAGCTTTTTCCCACGGCCAGGTCGCGGCTTCTCAATTCGTTCTCAGACTTTGATTTCTATTTGCGGTGTGTTTTTGTTCTGGGCCTGAGCGCACACAGTGGGTGGGAGAGGGCGGGGGGCGTGCTGTGTCTGGCTGCTTCATCTCAGCACGTCTGAGCCGGTGGAAAGCAGACCAGGGCTCCCTCCCGGAATGTGTGTCCTGGAAGCACCAAGGGCCCCGCCCCTTGTGAGAGGAGAGGGGAACAGGCAGGGAGGGCGCCAACCCCCCAGTACAAATCCAGCATTTATGACCCCATGGCTGACAGGGGGTCATCCCAGCCCCATAGCTTCGTGCCTGAGAGGCAGCAACGGAATGAGACCCCAAGAAGAGGTAGGATTCCAGGTGCACTGGTCAGAGTGAGAGCCCCCCCAAAGGCCACTGCCCCCCAAGCCAATGCTATCACCTGGACCCCAGTTCCCCCACTCCCACCCCTGGCCGAAGCCACTCGCCCCAGGACTGGTAACAGCACTTGCAAGCCAGGGCTTCTGGTGACTCTCCTTACAGAGGGCCACCCCAGGCCTCTACATGCCCAGGCTGCTGGAGACCTGAGACCTTCCGTGGGACAGGGGTACACATGTCACCCTTACTGCCCAGGTTGCTCTCAGGCCTTGACCCACGGGGTCTGTCCTGTGCTCCAGCTCCGCTTAGCCACCCACACCTACCTGCTGACCCCCACCTCTTTGCCTCCAGGGACCTCTGGGAGCCCCCTGAGTTTCCACAGGGCTCTCCCAGGCCCGACCCCCTGCAGAAGGCCCCTCCCATGTGACCCCTGAGGCTGACACCGCAGGGTTGGGCTGCGGCCTTTCCTAACCCGCCACTGTGCTGTCCTGCAGCCAGGACGGGGCGCCTCTCTTACAAGCCCCCGGGGACCACCAGACCGCAGCAGCAGCCAGGCAGGGGCAGGCTGGGAGGCAATGTCCACTGCCATCTGTCCGTCTGTCCATGGTGGGCAGACTCCTCTGCTCTCTCTCCCAGCGGCTGCTGGGCGGCAGGACCAGAAACAAAAACCATCCCCGCCTCCCACCGCCCTGTGTGGGTAGCAGTCCCTTCAGCACCAAGCAGCACCCAGGGGCCAGCAGGAAGGTGGACACAATGGGGGGGCCATCCTCCCTTCCCTCATGTGAAGGAGACTCGGCCTCTGGTCCCAGCCACTCTCCTGCGAAAGTGAACTTTAAAAATGAGGTGATATAAACCCTGGCTGATGTGGTTCAGTGGACTGAGCGCCAGCCTGAGATCCACAGGGTCGCCAGTTCTGTTCCCAGCCAGGGCACATGCCTGGGTTGCGGGCCAAGTCCTCAATGGGGTGCGAGCAGGAGGCAACCACATACTGATGTTTCTCTCCTTCTCTTTCTCCCTCCCTTCCCCTCTGTCTAAAAATAAATAAATAAAATCTTTAAAAAAAGTTAAAATTAAGTAATGAAATAAATAAAATCTTAAAAAATAAATACATAAAATCTTTTAAAAATACACATAAAAATGAGTTGATATAGCTAAATTGCTTAGAGCAAGGCCTGGCCCTTAGTGAGGGGTCAACACCTGTTTATCATCGTCATGTAATTTAATGCTTATAACAACCCTGCGAAGTCAGCAATATGCTCCCATTTTACAGGTGAGAAAACTGACCGCCAGAGAGGCGAAGCGACGTGCCAAAGGTTACACAGCACTAGTGGATGAACAGGGATTTGAACCGAAGTCTGTTGAAAGCTTGTTCTCTATCACGGGGTATGATTTCCAGTCTCTTCTGGTTTAGGGGCCAGCTTTGGACGTACGCACATGAACACACACACCAGTACTGAGTGGGATGGGAAGCGGCACCCCGGCAAAGAGGCGGAGTCCCGGGGTCGGGGTCTTTCCCACCACGCAGCCCACCTTCTCTCAGCAACTCCCTATCCCACAGCATCTACGGCCTCCCGGCTGAGCTCCAGGAGCACGGGCGCCACCTGGTGGCAATAGGGGGTAAACGCCACCACTGTCTCAGCCGCGCAACAGGGTGCTCAGCGCACGCTCCCTGCTGCCGGGTTGGCTAAGGTGTGCGGTGATGCCACCAAACTAGTGATGTACAGAGCGCGGATTCACTTTCCATCCTGCCCAGCTTCCTCCAGGGATGGGGAAATGAGCGTGCACCCTTGTGTTGCTGTGCTAGACCTGCTGGTGACTTGGGGCAGATACTGAAACAGCAAGCTCACCTTTCTGAAAATATATTGTATGTTCCCCCAAACTTCCTATTCCTTTCTTAATTCCCGAGTGCAAAAGGAGGATTATTCCAGAGCCGCTTTCCCCGCTTAGCTGGGCAGTGGCTGCTCGGCCCAGCTCAGCTCCACTGGCCCATGGCTGCACCTCCCACTGGGATTTGCTCCCAAGCTTCCCGCCCCATCCAGGGGCCACCCACCTAGGCATTTGGCGGTTCCCCACCAGGGCCTCTGCCCCCAACCCAATGCCCAACCTGCACTTCCACTTCCTTTCTGTTTTAGTGAAAGTCGTCCCTCTTCCCCGCTGTGGCCAAAGCAGACAACTGCCTCCCGGTTCGCTTCTCTCTTCTTGGCCCCCACACGCAGGTGCCGCCCAGCCTCACTGCACCTCCCTCAGAGGGGTGTGGGGGAGGCTGCGGGTTTCACTCATTCATTCGACAGGAGCTGTCAAGTGCCACCCAACACTGCCCCGAGCCCTCGGGATGCAGCGGTGACCGCAGTCCCTGCCTCCAGGATATCCTAGCGTGGGGGAGGGGCGGAGGTCAGACGACACACAAACCAGCCAGAAACGAGTCCGTTCCTGACTCCCTCCCTGCACCGCGATCTGTGCCAGGGAGAAGGAGAACACCTCGCGGGGGGCGCTCACCAGCCCCCCGTGCCCTTCTCACCTTCCTTGTGCCCCACACCCCACGTCAGGTGCCCCCCGTGCTCATCCTCGTGTTGCCTTCCTCTGGGCTTGGACCTCATGCAAGCCCTCCTCCCTACCCCCGCCCCCCGGCCACGTTCTGATACCTCCCACCGGGCGCCCTCCTAGGGGTTGCCGCCTCACCTGGCTGGGGGTCCAAGCCCCACACCTGGCCATCGGGGCAGCTATCGCTTGGTTTGAACCTCCACCCCCGCCCATCCCTCTTGGACTGAATCGTTAAAGAAGAAAAGGGAAGGACTAGAGGGGGAGATGGGGGAGAAAGCGGACCCTCGACTTGAAATTTTGAAGTTTCAAACGCTTCGAAAAGCTGAAAGAGTTGTTCAGTGGACGCCGTCTGCCCTAAAGACACCTTAAGATAGGAGGAAAGATAGCTGGGTCCCCTGCCTGCCACGTCGCCCGCGGAGCTCCCCGGTCTCTGGGGTCAGGCCTGGAGGAGGGGCGCTGGGCAGCCGAGGCCCCTCCTTCAGAGCTGACAGGCTCAGGGAGACGTGGAGGAGGGAGGCCGGCTCCCCTCCCTCTGCCAGGGCCTCTCTCTCGGAAGCTGGTGTGAGTTCCTCTGCTTTGTCGCCGGGAGTCATTTCTGACTCTGGCCTCTTCCCTCTACTTTGTCTGCCCAGAGACCTGGCATGCAGTGCCCAAGCTCACCCAGGTGACAAGGGACAGAGATGGGACCTGAACCGAAATTGTCTGTGACCCCAAGTAGCAACATCTACCAATCGTCCTCATTGGTCCATACCGAGGACCTAGTGGGCGGGGCCCCTGGCCTGCGTGGCGTCTAAGCCCCGCCCCACACTGGGCCCCCCATCCCTTATTCCAAGCCTTGGGGCCTGATGGGTTTTACAATTTGGAGCGTTGGGATTTTAGAGGCCAACAGACCCTCAGCTCACATGGCAGCCGACATCAAAAGCACAAGTAGTTCCACAGAAACTGCGACTTCCATGCAAAGCGAGAAGAAATGGAGAGTGTAGCCTTGCTCTCCATGTAGCCCAGGCCAGAGATTCCGCCAAGCGAGTCTGTGCCCAACTTAAACACTTTCTATTTTCAGAGCTCCAGGGCTTCGGAACTAACAATAAAAAAATTGTGGATCGAGACCTGGCTGGCATGGCTCAGTGGATTGAGTGCCAGCCTGCGAGCCAAAGGCTTGCTGGTTCGATTCCCAGTCAGGGCACATGCCTGGGTTGCAGGCCACGTCCCCAGTAGGGGGCATGCCAGAGGCAACCACACAATGATGTTTCTCTCCCTCTCTTCCTCCCACCTTTGTCCTCTGTCTAAAAATAAAATCTTAAAAAAAAAGATTGTGGATTGGTACCATCCCCATTTTTGGAGGACAGAATCAGGCCCAGCAGGACTAAATGAAGGGTCCAACTTTACGCGGGAAGTGGCTGAGCTGGGATTTAAAACGGGGTGCTGTGAACTCTGGTCTCTGGGCCTCTGCCCCCCAGTCATGGTTACTATGTAACAAGCAGCTGCTACTGGTGTTTCACACCAAATACCTTTAATCCACTTGTTTAATCTTAGAGCAGCCCTAAGAGGTAGAAAACAGGCCCCAGTTTTTCCCAGGAGGAAACCGAGTCTCAGCAGAGCAAATTCATCGAAAACGAGCAGATCGGCAACTAACGCGTGGAGGCCAAGCTCCATCCCGTTCTGCCCGCGCCAAGTCCGCGTGCTTTGCACTGCGCAGCGAGGTTTTCTCTGGACATGTCCTCCCGCGTTCTGGATATGAACATACATACACACGCATGTTACGAACTGTGCTTGTAAACATGCATACTGCACACAGGGCGTAAGAAATCCTTGCCTGCTCTCACTTCTCCCGGGCCCTGTCTCCCGGGGTTATTATTGCCAACAGTCAGATGGGTCCCTTCAGGGCAGGGCGGGCTCTGCAGTGGGGAGGCCCGGAGCCGCAGGAAAGTGCGCAGCCGCCTGCTTGCGAGGCTTGGAGCACTCCCAGACAGGGACAGCAGAGCGCTGAACCGAGTGAACCCGGGCTCTTTCTGAACCGGGCGGGGGTCGCTGTGCCACCGCATGGGTCTCACTCATGCCCAGGAGGCTGGCCCTGCTTC
Source organism: Tonatia bakeri (assembly GCA_004024845.1). Lineage (NCBI taxonomy): Eukaryota > Metazoa > Chordata > Mammalia > Chiroptera > Phyllostomidae > Tonatia > Tonatia bakeri. Next base: position 41,238 of record PVIA01005129.1, read on the forward strand.
CCCGTTTCCTTCTGAGACTCGAAAATGTGTGCGGGCCTGTAAGCGCCATGTTAGTGTAACGGGTTCCCCTGGGTCCTGTAAGTTGTTTTTAAATGAATGTTTTCTTTGGACACAGACTTAAATTTACGGAAAAGGGTATGGGGTTCCTGTGCGTGGCCCACAGCTGGGCTCCGCCATCGCATCGCTACCATCTTGCGTTACCATGGCAGCCATCACAACCAATGAACTGAGAGTACTATTAGCAAAATTCCACAATGAGCTTCTGTTCCCACAGAGGATGATATTTAGGAAATTCATACTAATTGCATACATTGTAATAATTTTGCGTGGGTGTGTCAGTAGGGGGGGAGGGAGTTCAAGAAAAGGTGTTTAAAAGCAACTTCAGGCTGCTTACTTGGTCTCTTCCAATACTGCTCGATTGTGCCAGGGTCACTTGGGGACACGTGCGCAGGCCCTTTTGGACAGTGCCCACGAACGCAGTGGATGGTTTGGCAGGTTTGAGCAAAGGGGCCAAACAACCATGACATACTGAGGCCAACACCCCCCTTTACTGGTTATAAGGTCAAGTTAGAGAACTCTCGTCCTCATGCCTGATCACAATGACTTTGAAAGCTGCAAGTTCACGGCAAGCTGCCAGCATCTCTGGGGGAGAAAAAAAAAACACCCAAATTTCCAGACAAAAGGACAGCTCAGCAGGCCTCTCAGCAGCTGCGGGGAAGACTCAAGGTCATGGAGCACTCTGCCCAGGATGGCTGTTCCATACCAGGCTTTGCCGTAAAATTGGCTTTGGAAAACCATGCACTCTCTCTCAGCCCTGTAATTCTTCCTGTGCTAGGTCTACAGCAGGGGTGTCAAACTCATTTTCACCGGGGGCCACATCAGCCTCAGGGCCGCTTTCAAAGAGTCAAATGTAATATTAGGACTGTGTAAATGTACCTGCTACCTAACAGTTAAGTGAGAGCTCGGCTGCTGCTAGGTAGAAACAAGGTGCTGGGCCAGATAAAACAAGGTGGAGGGCGGGATTCAGCCTGAGGGCCTTGTGTTTGCCACCTGGGGTCTACAGGAAGTGGGGGAGGCAACACAGCAGTCCCTGGAACGTTCTGGCCACGAGGCAGGCAAGCTGGGGCCGTGCGAGCTGGAGTCATGCTAATAATGCACATAACGGAGATGACGGACGTGGAAATACCCACTAGTGTTAGCAGGGAGAGTTACGTTCACTCAGCGGAATTATTTTGGGGAGAGGCGCAGCGTGGCCCCGGCCACACAGGCTGCCTGATTCTGGCTGTGATGCCGCAGGCTGTGAGAAAGGCCCTCCGTGTTTGCGTGTTTACTGGTTTACTGATTTCCGCGCGTGACTCTAGCTAAGCACCGATGTCTGACTCAGTTTTGTGAGGAAAACGCCGAGCACGGAAGATGCTGCCGCACTCAGAGACCTGGGTCTCAGAGCTTTGTTCTCCTAACACTGAACGACTTTTTGTTTAAACACACACACACCAGAAAACTCTTTCTACCTTCAGGATCAAGGGGCGCCATAAGAGGACCCCAATAAATTCTCACCTGCACCCTCATCCCTGAGCAGTTGGGCTGGGCAGGTGGACCCTAGGACCTCACACCACCACCGCTTTCTACAAACTCAAATCCCTCAGAGGTGGTGGCACTGTTCCTGCTGTAGGAGGCGCTGTCTTTGACATCAAATGTGCTTTTTCTGGGCAGCAAGAGCAGTTCTGATGACTTGAGGTTTCCCCAAATCCCGGAGCTTTCCCTGGGAAACTCAGAGCTGCCTGCCTGTCCAGACCCACTCCTTGGCATTATTAATGGTCGTTACTTGTTTTGGGGGCAAGACAATATCCCAAAGGCTCAGCTGCAGCTGCAGCCCAGTTCTGTTCAGGTCCACAGTGAGGGGCCATCCCTGCTACCCATGGTATTTGGTGCCCCCAGGGTTGAAGGCGATGGCCAAGGCCACAGCCTTGCCCCACTCCACTTCCCTCCCGGTGACCAGTGCGGACCATCACCCCTATGTACCTCTCCTCTCGGGCCCTCAGATCCAGCCTCACCTTTGTTAGGGTCACAGCAGGGGCAGGACAGTGGGGCCAGGCCCAGCAGGACATTTGAAAATGCCCATCTCCGCTCCCTCCCCCTTTGAGACTCCCGCACCCGACCCCTTGCCCAGTCTTGAACCAAGAGGCTGCCTCACCTCTGAGTGTGGGTGACAGGCTCCTTTCCCTAAACGAGTCCAGAAAGACCAAGGGGCAAAACTCAGACCCGTTCCCCATGACCCCAGTGTGAGACTGAGGGTGAGTTGCATGCAGGGCCACCCCGCCGGTCAGCCCAGGAGACCCTCTGGCACCCTGTTTCAGCTCACAGGAGGAGGCCAGAGCTTGTGTCTCTCAAGCCTTTTCCAGGCAAAGCGCTAGACACCGCAGGAGCCCTTCTTTGGGATCCAGCCTCTGCTACCTTCTGCCCCTGCCCCCAACCCAGCCACCTCCCCACCCACTGAAGGGCCCTGGCTTCTCAGGAAGGGGTTTTTGGATGCCTCCTGGCCCATGCTGTCCTGCACAGTGTTCCCTTAAGACAGCAGTGATCCATTGTTTGTGGCTGCTCCTTCCTGTCTAATGGACATCTTGTTCATTCATTCATTCGGCAATATCTAATGAGCCTCCAACAGGAGCCAAGGTCTCCGCTCTGGTGGGAATCACATTCTAAAGCAGGAGGCAGCTGAGCAAGTAGTCGGGGGGACAGCTGCTGCTTTTAGCTGCATGGGAGTAATTGGGGGTGACTGCGGGAGAGAATAAAGGGGCACCCATTCAGAAGGCCTCTCAAAGGTGGTGGGCACACCTTGTAAGGAGGGGACTGAAGCTGGGCAGTTAGGGGAGGAGTCTCCGGGCAGGGGCATAGCATGGGTCCCATCAGCTACCTCCAAGGCACCCAAGGTGTGCCCTCAATGCGGAAGTCACTAGTCACTGTGGAGACCCAGGCTCTGCCTCTGCCCCGCTCCAGCTCCCCTGGATTAGGGAGGGGTCCCTCCATGCGGCGAGTGGAGCCAATAAGGAGCCCGAGGTCCGCCTGGACACCCACCTTGTCACCAAGTCTGGTGGTTTGTTCTTGAATCCGATGGTGTTGCTCCACTGCCATCCTGTCCTAGCGGTCTTCTCTCCTCTGAATCTTGAAGCCGCCCCCACGCCGACCTACGTTCCTGTTTCACTGTCTTTTTCCAGTGCAGCCTTCACATTCCACTGAGATCTTTTAAAAATGCGTTCTTGCTCCCAACATTCCTTTGCTTAAACTCCACACTGGCTCTCTTTGTCCTTGGAGTGAAATCCAAGATCTGTACTGTGGCCTTCACGGGTGACTGCTGCTCTCGTGGGCTCACCTTGGGCCACCCTGTCTCCCCCAGGTGGCTGCCACAGGAACCTTTCAATTCTCTTTAGCCAGCCCCAGGCCTCTGCAGAAGGACTTATTGTGTCCTAAAGTCGTATCCCTCTTCTTGCCTTCAAGTTTCATTTCCAACTTCCTGAGTATCCACAATACTTCACAGCACTTTTAGGTGTGATTATGTCATGACTTGGGTGCCCACCTGAGGCTGCTCTGCCCCTTCCAGGCAGGGGCATCTCTGTTTTGGTCACCACTGTAGCCTGTGCCCAGTATGGCCTGGGACACACCGGGCACCCCCGACCTGGCTGGTGATGCAGGAAGGAATGCACTGTGAAAACCCTAGCTCTCTCCCACCCTCCACCGTGGCCCCGCTTGCTCGCGCTCCGTGAGCAGGGGCTGGACACGGAGACCCAAGCCGGCCACAGCACAGGAGGTGTGGAGAGCCCCGGGCCGGCCCCGGAGCTGAGCGGCTGAGCTCCGCTCCTCAGGGACTGAGGACAGCTTTCCCCACTTGGTGGCAAAATGCCCTGAGGTGCTACGACAAAGAGCGTTTTCCAGGGATGAAGCCACGCCACATACCCCAGACGCCTCCCAATGGGAGGCTTCTACCTCTGATCACCCTGAAGAGGGGCCAGGAGCCATCAGGGCACTGCCTCTGGCTGTGTGGAGGGCCCAGGTGTCACATGGCCGGGTGGGAGGCGGGTGGGGTGTCAGCGGTGGCCTTCCAACTTTTCTTTTGAAATCAGAACCTTTCCTGACCTAGACCCTGGGTGACAATCGCTCTTTGCAAATACGGCTGGAACTTGGATATTTTGACCATCGCCCCCCCGCCCCCAAACAATAAGCAGTCTTGTAACCAGGGGCAGGTATCCTGAACAAAACTCAGCAGAAAGATTTTTTTAAAAAACATTAGGTACTTTTCTGTACCTTTCTAGAATGCAGCCAGGCAGCACAGAGAAAAAGCTTCGGACTCTTGATACACCTTTGACAGAAAGGTTCAACTCTCAAGAATTACCCTGAGAAAGCCTTCAATACAGCAGACACAGGTGCCTGACGAAGGTGCCCCTGTCCCCCAGCCGTGCAAGCAGGAGGGCCGACAGGCCTCCCAGCTGTTCAGCAGAAGGCACAGGTGGTCTGTGAGACACACGGGGAAGAGGACGTAGGGACATGGAAACAGGCTCGTGATCAGGCGCCAAAGTGTGCCCACAGAAAGACCCCAAACCAAACGAAAACCCCCGAAGCCGCACACACAGAAGGGAGAGCAGACGCGTGTTTTGGGTTAGTTGTGGGATCACTTGTGAGACAACACGGATGCACCTGAGAAGGAAACGAACGCTCGCAGAAACTGCGTCTGGGGGCAGGGCCTTCCTGGGGCCCCCACTGGGTTCCCTTGTCACAGTGCCAGGCCAGGTGGGAGCCGTGTCTTCCTCCGAGTGCACCTTGCAGTCACGGGAGGGCTTCCGAGTGGGCTTCCTGTGGTCCCCAGACGTCATGGCCTCAGGGGACACGGACCCTGAGGTCAGTGGACTGGAGGTGTTTTTGGCACCGTCTGTGGGCCGCTTGGCCCTGCTGTCCCAGACGGGCGGCCTCTGGGTGGAAAGACGGGTCCTGCCCCTGCAAACTCCGGGTCAGGTTTAGAAGACACTGCCCAGTGCCCTCCCCACGGGCCTGGGCCAGGGCAAGTCACTGACACGTAGCGGGGCTCCTGAGTCAAGTGGTGTTTGAATCGGCACCCTTGGCCCTGAGTGGCAGTCCCATCCCTTCCAAGGTGAGCTGAGGCCCGCAGCCACACAGGCCTGCATCCTGGGGTCCTGGCTTAGGAGAGGGCCAGGGCAGCATCACCATCAGCACCTGCCCTGCACCCACCTGCTCACACCGGGCCAGCTGACTGCAGCCCAGCCTCTAGGCCTGGATGGGACCCCTGGACTGCCTGGAGGGGCTGGCGCTGCGCGCCTGCTGCTGGATTACTGGGCCACACGGAGTGGGCTCAGGAGAAAACAAGGTCTCTGGGCATGGACAGCCCCACTCCCCACTCCTAAAGGAACACTTCCACCTCAGCCGGCCCCCCTTCCCCTGCCCACGACGGGGTCCTTCTCGAGCTGCAGAGCAGATAAAAGGACAAGACAGACTGAAGAGTAGTTCAAAGGTCAGTGTCTCTTTTGGTTTCCTTTTTTAGCTTTTGTAAAGAAAAATAAGGTTGGTGTTTTTTGTTTAAGCAAAGCCCTTCCTGCCCAGCCTCCCCCTTCCACCTCAGCGGAGTGGGGACCCTGGTCCTGGGCCCGGGGGGCCAGGCTGTGTGCGGGGTGGTGTGGGCACTCTGCGCTGGGCTTCCTCAGAGCCAGAGAAGAAGTGCATTCAAGAATGGAGTTTGGCTTTATTAGGCAAAAAATAAAGTTAAAAAGTCGACACACACACCCACTGTACCAATGGGGGCCAAGAGACACCATCTCTGAGTTGGAACCATTTAGGGTAGTTGGACTCAGGGTCCTGGTGTGGCCCCCAGCCCCCTGTGTTCTGGGTGGGGGCAGGGCAAGGAACAGGCGCGCTCAGGACAGGAGTGGGGGGAAGAGAGAGAGGGAAGTCAGAGCAATCTCCTTCCCCACATGGTAAAAAAAATTACTAAAAAAGCACCCAAAGCTTAAAAAAACTAAACCTCCCTGGCAGGGAGACTCGGGGGTATCTGCTGACCAGCACAATGCCTTACCCAGCAGAGATGTGTAGAAAAATAAAATGGAACTTTATCCCTGAATGACAGAGTGAAGACCCTTCCTCCTGCCCTCGTGACTCCCCCCCAAGTCTGAGTTCATCCAGACAACCAGTTCCTCCCCAAGTGGCAGACGTGTGTGCACTGTCACACACACACACACACGCTACCCCACACCAGCGTCCGAGGCCCAGGGCAGCAGGGACAGGGGCCTGACACCCACACTCTTACCCCTCACGGCTTTGCGAGGGCCCCTGTGTCAGACTGAGCTCCCTGCTTCCTCCCCAAGAGGCACGATGGGACCCCAGCACCAGGATGAGGGTGGGGGCACACCTGCAGTGGTGGTCAGGGGGCAGTGGCAGGGGCTAAGAGGATCTGGGGAGCAAAGCCAGCCACGGTGGCCTAAAGACAAGAAGTCATACTCAGACCACAGTGACAGAACATAAGGGGAGGCAGAGGGGTCTCAGCGGCTGCAAGGAGCCAGGTTCAGGGTGGGTTGGGTCCAGCCTCCTCAGTGACTGGTGGGCTGCCCCAGGCAGTCCCGTGGCTGAGGGTTGGGCGAGGCCCCTGAGGCAGCACGTGAGGCTGGGCGCTGGGTAGTTTCTCAGGGTGACGAGGCTGCTGCCTGGGAGGGTCACCAGAGGTAACAGAACAGGGGTGCACTCGGGCAGAAAGAGGTCTGGGGGTGAGGTGCTTAGACTAGTCCTGAAGGCCCAGCTGGGCCCCCAAGACCCAGGAATTGAGGTGCCCGGGGCCAGGGACCCCCCTGCCCATCAGGGCAGCTGGAGGACAGGCCTGGCCAAGGCCAGCAGAAGGGGTAGGACTGGGCAGAGGATGCTTGCCCTCAAGGGGGCCTCCCCACAGAGGTTCAGTTTCCACTGAGGACGGGTGACACAGGGACCACCCCTCTTGCCTCCCCAGGGAGCCTGCGGCGCCTGGTGGGACGGGGGAGTACAGTACTGCAACGTGCCCACGGCCATGGTGTAGGGGCGGTCGCCTCCTGCTGCGGTTACAGGGTGGCGGTGGCTCCGCACAGGTAGGGCGGGGCTGGGGGAGGGGCCCCAGGGCCCTGCAACCCTGGGGCGGATCTCTGGCTTCGGGCAGCACCAAACACAACTGATGTGAGTCCAGATGTGGGCAGGGGAAGGCGGCCTCACCGCCCAGGCCAGCCCCATGGTCCCGTGGTGGGGGAGGTGCCCCGGGGCCAGGACTCGAGGCAGTTGGTCCAGGGCCTGGGGAAGAGGCTCCCAGGCGGCAGTGGTGGCAGCAGCATGCACCTGGGTACGCCCTCTGGGACCCCGCGGGCGCCAGAGGCCCTCGGGTCAGCGCAGGCTCTGGTACAGGTAGGCCGAGGTGAAGAGGGCGTTGGCAGCCAAGCTCACGGCCAGGAGGCCCTGGACCAGGGAGGGGCCGAAACGACCTTCGAGAGAGGGGAGAGACCCAGTCAAAGGCACGAAGGTCAGAAGGCAAACGGGGTGGGGGTGTCTGTGCAGCTGAATGTCCCCTGGGCCACCAGAGATGCGCTGTGGGGCCCGCAGGCCGCGCCCCCAGCTCCTTCCTCGTGCCCAGAGGCCTCCCCGAAACGGGGTCATCTGGTCAGGTCATGCCTCCCTGAGGGGGCCTTGTCCCCTGAGCTCGTGCCACCAGGCAGGCACTGGACAGGGTGCCCTGCACTTGCACCCTGGTGATGGGGGCAGGGACATGACCTCACTTCACAGACAAGAAATGGGGCTTTAGGTAACGTGGCCCGGCCCAGGCGTCAGAGGTAAGCAGCCGACTGGGGCCCCCACCTCCCCAGGGGAGAGTGTGGGTGCTGACGGCTGAGCACCTGCTCAGGGACCCGCCTGGGAAGGCAGTGTCTAATCGAGTAGCCATGGGTCATACTTGGCCACGTGGCTGGTGCAGCTGAGGAACTAAACTTTCACTGTTACCAAATTTTAATTTTGTTCAACTTAAACAGCCGCCTGTGACCAGAGGCTGCAGTAACTGAGAGTAGACTCAGACCTAGTCAGAGGGTGGGGCTGCCACCTGCTGGGCCACAGGCTGGGTCCCCAAGGCGCTGGGCGGGTTACCTAACCGTCCATCCCTAAAGGGTCCCCCTCCTCGAGGGTCTTCCTCTGCCAGGGACCCAGACTGAACGGGAGGTGATGGTGGCTGCAGACCTGAGGCCCCCAAGCTGCCCGGCGCTCCTCCTGAAACCGGCACGCACCTGTCCAGGCAGCGGCCCCCTCGGGGCAGCCTCTGGTGGTGGTGTCCACCACACAGGTGGACGACTGTGAGGAGTCGTCCTCCTTCTTGATGGAGCGGCTGCTGCAGGCGCTGCTTCTCTCCGGCACCAACCTCATGTCTGCACAGAGAAGGGGGTCTCAGTGGGCGCTCCCAGTGTGCCCCCAGGGCCAGACAGTCCGACTCCGCCCCTACCGGCTCCCCCACCTCAGCTGCTGGCTGCCGGGGAGCTGGTTTGGGATCAGGTGCAGCAAACGCCAAAGCCAACAGGGGCTGGCAGATGATGGCCACAGGGCGGCTTCCAGGTTACGGGGCGGGGGTGAAACGAGGGCCCTCCGCCTGCCCTTCCACCAGGCTGGCCAGTGTTCAGAACCAGTGGGACCAGATCTTCTACATCATAACAGCCTCAGGAAACCCACAAATTCATGGGAAAATTACAGATTTTCGAGGGTGAAGCCTAATTTTAATAAAATGTAAATATTTTGCAGACCAACATTATTTGAGCAAAACAAAAATATCTGTAAGCAGGTGCAGCCTGGCATGGTATGATGTGTTTCTGATCCATCAGAAGGAACAGAAAACCTTTCAGGTCAATTGCAAAACATGAAAATAAAGTCAGCCAACAAAGGGCAATGTCCCGGAGGGTTCAAGGTCATGGGAAGCCAGGCCAGGGGCTACTGGGGCTTGGGAGAGTGGCTGTGCACACTTGGCTAAGATCCAGGGCAGGCTCCGTGTGGCCTGCTGACGGGTGTCCCCTGTCCCCCCCATCCCAGCACTGGTCACGAGGAGCTCCCACAGCCCTGTGGGCCCTCCTGCCTCCAAGGAGGGGTCAGGGGGCCGTACCCAGAGTGTGCTTCGTGTCCTGTGCTGGCTGCCTCTGAGGGACCTGGGCTGGCTCGAGGCTGAAGAGGCTGCCGTTGTGGGGCAAGTGGTCGTCGGAGCTGCTGGGCGTGCTGGGGGCCTCCCCGGGGGGCGATGGGAACAGCAGCAGCTTCTGCCCCTTAAGGTTGAGCCGGGCAGGGCTGATGAGGGGCCTGCGGTGGCGCAGAGAGCCAGAGCTGGAGGCCACTGAGCCGGCCACGGAGGGCGCCCGGGAAGGGAGTGGGGAGGAGGGGCAGCTCCCGGACAGCAGGGAGAAGTAATCTGGAGGCGGGAGGGGGACAAAGACAATGCCGGTGACAGGGAGCACTAGCAATGGTTGCAGTAAGCTTGCGGTGGCTGTTCTGTTCCCTGTTAACCCAGGAAGAAAGGGCTGCGCACAGAGTGGGGGCACGGGGAGAGGAACCCGAGGAACCCTCAGCCGTGTCCCCTCTGCCTCCTGATTCTACCAAAGCCCCTGGTGTCTCCCTCAGCTGAGAGCAAAGCCTGGACAGACACCAATTCTCGAGACTGAAGGTCAGCTCACCCACGCCCCGCTGATGATGGGCCCTGAGTACACCATCTCCCCCAGAGGTCACTGGTAAGGACGACAGCAGTGCCTCTAACCCTAGAAACTACCACACCCATTTCGCAGAAGAGGAAGCTGAGGCCCAGGGGCGTCAGTCACGTGCCCAGGGCTGTGCAGCTGGGGGGCACAGCGCTGGGATTTGACCAGACTCCTGTGGGACCCTAGGTTCCTGCCTACCCTCCCCTCAGTCCCGCCCCACACAGGGCTCTGGAAACCCCGCCCACACGCTGCCACCACCAGAGGCGGCTTCCCCTGGCCCTCCTCTCGACTCTCTGGTCTCCTCACCTGAAACGGGAAGCTCCCCAGCTCGAGACACCTGAGACGGCGGGCGGCTCCCACTGAACAGATAGCCTGAGTCTGCCGGGAAAGGAAGGTGACGCATGTCAGGCCTGCAGGGACGACCAGCGCCCACCTCTCTGCCCCCACGGTCCGAAATCCGACCCGTCCATCTACATCCCTCCATTCACCCCAAGGGCCAATGAAGCCAAGTCATTTCAGTTTTTAAAAAATAAACTGAGAGGCAGAGTGCCCACCCCCTGGCAGTCTGCCACCTGCTCCCCCGCCAGGATGGTCAGCGAAAGGCTCTGGCAGGGCCTGCACCTGGTGTCAGCCCGAACCCCCACCCCTGTCCCCTCTCCTGCTGGGTGGCTCCAGACCAGTCTCTTGGGGAAGGGCGAGCTGCCAGGGTGCCCAGGTTCCCCTGTCCAGGGTGGCCCACGGTCCCTCAGCTCCAGCTGCTGCTCACGAAGAGCCCAGGAGGCCCCATGAGCACCAGGGCCTGAGCCGGGCCAGCTCTCAGCTGTGACTTGTGTGCAGACACTCAGGAGCTCTGCTAATTAATGATTTCTTGGCAGGAACACAGGCAGCCGCCTGTCTCCCAGCAACCCGGCCACAAGTGGTTACCCAGACGTACCCAGAGTCCAGGTCTGTGCATTCCACGCGACCCTGACCTCAATCCCATCCTGGAGGCCCCGAACTCTGTCCACCTCGCAGCCCCAGCACTGGGCCCCTGCGAGCTGTCCCTCTTACGGTGTGTGCATGTGACACCCTCTCCTCCTGAGGACCCTCACCTGCACACGGCAGGGCCACGGGCCTGAGCTAGCTCCAGCCCCACCTCCCAACAGCAGCAGGACCCCAGGCATGTCACGGAAGGAAAATGAGGCTCAGAGGGGTGTCTGGCTGAGCTGGAACCCCCGCCCGGCACGGTGCCGAGGGGCTCAGGTCAGGCAGTGACTGCGTGTCAGTGAGCCTGTGTGACGAGGAGGCCCCTGCATTCTCAGAGGGTGGGGTCCTGCCCGGTAGCCTCAGGCCTACGACCCGGGGAGCCTGCTCCAGGGCCCCCCCACCTCTGGGTGAGGCACACCCAGCTCTTGCCAGCCAGCTGCCCTAGCACTGAGGACCATCTCAGACCCTGCGCAGCACTCTGGGAAGGAAAAACTGGGTTGCATTCACAACGGCCTTTCCAGGAAGAGCCAGCAGGGAAGGGTAAAGCTGGAGGCAGTCTCTATGGCAAGGACCAGGTCTCGGTCAGGCCAGGGTCCCCATGCAGCCAGAGCTCAGCACATGTGATCGTACTGCACTGAGTCCTGTTGCTGGGACCACACAGAAAGGCTGGGGCAGGATCTCCAGCCCCCAGGCCGACAACCAGCAGCAGTGACAACCAGGGCCAGGATGACGGTACAAGAGTGCCCTGGAGGGTGTGAGACTGTGCTGAGCGCCCACCGGGTGCTGCTGCCCTGGTGAGCGCTTCAAATCCATTGTCTTGCTGACCCTCAGCCACCTACGGGTGGGGCTCCTCTTTCTTGAAGGAAACCGAGGCTCCAAGTAGTGAAGTCAGTCCCTCAGCCCATGGTAGCTCCTAAGTAGACGTAGTAGGATTTGAACCCAGTTCCTCCCATTTTTACAGCAGGAGCCCCAACTGCTCAGCTTGTACACAACCGGAGCCCCTGTGCCCAGCCACCCCCAGTCCAGCTCGGCCTGCCAATGCCCGTGTGCCTCTTACCTGTTCGGGTCAGAGAGGGTAGGGTTCCCAGCGAGAGTGCCCGGCTGAGGCGACCTGGCAGCGATGAGGGTGAGGCCCGTCGGGGAGACCGGAACAGCTGCTGGTTGGCGAGGGGCAGGAAGCCGGGCGGGGCGGGGAGCAGCAGAGATGGAGAAGAGCCTGGGACGCTGGGGCAGTGCATGGCCAGACTGGGGCACATGGGGAAAAGGCCGGCTGGGTCTCCAGGGAGGTACCTGCAAGAGCCCATGGGCAGGGGAGAGTGGAGGAGGGTCAGCGTGGAGGGCTCTGGGGGTGGCCTCTGCCCAGCTCCGCCGCTGCCCCCGTGCAAGGTGGGGCCTGAGTCGGGGTCCCAGAGGAGGCGTGCGTTAGTTGAAGCGGAAAAGCAGTCCGACTACATTCACACCATTAGGATCGGGTGGCTGGGAGGTGCCAGCGTGACCCACCCCTCCCTGCATGCCCCCTCCAATCCCCCTCAGCGTCACAGCAAACTAGCTCCACTACGAGTCTCGGTATTAAAGTGACACTGTCGCCCTTGCCAACCTCATGCCGACCCTCTGCCTTGAAGCAGCAACGCTCAGCCCCAGGCCAGGCTCGACGTTGGCCAGTGGTCTCGGGCCCCTCCTTGTCCCGCCTGCTCGCGCCCAGGGCCTCCTGACAGCAGCTGAACTCAGGGGGAGGGTGGGGGGCCCTGCTCCCCTGGAGTCCAACTGCGCTCTCTGGCCTCGGAAGCTGGACACTCATCTAAAGCCCCTTGTGGAGCAGGGGAGGGGGCTGGTCAGGCTTAGGGTCCCCAGGAAAAGACACGCAGCACACAAGCCAAACTCGAACTTAGAGAAGACCCGTAAGCAACCACGAGGCTGCCCGACAGACGGAAGGTGACAGTGTCTCTTTAACTCGAGAATGGTACAGATCACACAACAGGACCCAGTGGCCCCAAGCTGGAATGTCAACCATGCTTCTGATTAAGGCAACTGATTACAGAGGGGGGAGGGGCAGAGACAGTTAATACATTAGTCCGCCCTCGTCTGGACGGAGCTGCGGAATTCCAGCCTTACCTCGGTCCCAAGGGGCAAATGAGCCTGTGGACAATGTGCCGACGAGCAGGCACGCTGGCCCGGGCCCTGCAGTGGAGCTGGGGTGGCTAGGGGACCCACCCGGGCCCAACTGGACTGAATACCTGGGGTCCCGCCTGCCAAGCTGCACTCTGCCGAGTTCCTTGCCATTTTTCACCCTCGTCCCTCCCTTTACACCAGCTTTGAGGAAAATGTAGGGTCAGTGTTGCCCTCCTGGCGTTCATGTGACCTTTTTAATGTCTTTCAAAGGGCCAGCAGGCCACTGGGTCTTCAAAACAAAGGCGGGCCCAGGGTCTGGGGACATGGAGAAATCAAGGCAGGAGCTCACCACACCAGGCGCAGAGGGTCTGACGCCCTGGCCGGCCGAGGCTGCAGAGCTTGTGCCGCACCTGCTGCCCTGTCCCGGGGCCTGTCTGACGGCCACCTCCCTGCCCTCGGGACACCTGAGGCGGGCCCCACCCGTAAACTTCTCGGTAGGATTTGAAACCATTTGGCAGGAGGGGGAGATGTTAGTCCCTGCACGGGGAGTCCAGGCACACTGGGCCCTTCGGCCAGCTTGCTCTGATCGTAGGTAGAGCTGCCCCTGCTGAGGCCGCACCTCTCCGAGGACCAGGTGCGTCCTGTGGAGCGACAGCCTGACCAGCACAGGATGCGCCCAGCCCCTCCCAGCAGACGGCAGCGGGGGAGAGGTGGCTTCCTGCACCTCCTCCACCAGGTAGTCCTCCTGAGGGCCACCCCCAACAAGCAGCGGTAGTAGAGGGTCTGAGCCAGCTGCTGGTTTCATGTGGCACAGGTGCTGTCCTGTCTCTGATGCCACGAAAAATGCTGGCACTGAGGGGAGACAGTTCTTCGGCCTCCCCCCTCTCGCTGTGACACCCAGTGACATCACTCAACTACCAGGTCTTTATAAGGTGCCAAGTGCGAGCTCTTGCAGGGAATGGTCCCCCAGGAGCCTCCTGTTAAAGGAGCCCCATCTCCTCCAGCCCCTGAAAGCTTCACATGAGCCGACGCTCCCTTTGGCAAGGTCCCCCCGACTGCCCTGGGCTCTCCAACCCCACCTCAAACAGGAACCTGCCCAGAATCCAAGTCTGTCACCCATCAGGACAAAGGAAGGGTCGGGTGCTTGTACTGTGTCCCACCCAACACTGCAAGGGACGTCGGTCCATTCCTACAAGATTCCAGTCCAAGGCTGGCACGGAGGGAGCAAGGGTATTTTCAGCAGTTTGCTGAGATGGGGAGAATCCCACCCAGGGCACTCGAGGACAGCCGGGCCCTGTGCCTTTTAATGCCCATGTCACAGCTACCCAACCTGACTCCTGTGGGCAATGCCTGTGCCCCAAGGTCCCCGCCCTTGGCACAGAAACCTCAGAAGGAACAGGAGACAAAAAACAAAAAAGACGCGGTACCTGACGCCCACCGGTCGAAGCAGGGCCCCGGAGGCATTTATTTAAAATACAGCACGAAACACATGGGGCTGGGGCCAGGTTGTGGTTACAGCTGTTAGAGGGTCGCTAGACAGTCATTGGCAGCTCCGCCACTCGACCCAAGGGGACGAACCGCTCCACAGAGTCACAGCGGGGACAGGCTCCTCCCTGGGCCGGCCGCCGGCTCCTGGGCGACTGTCACGGAGGTGCCTGCTGGGCCCGTGGTGGGGACCCCACATGCAAAGGGAGGAAGCCACCATGGCACCTCCCTCCCTCGAGTCTCGGGGACAGAGGTCCCTGGCAGGGGCGACGCGTTCGCAGTTAGCACATCACAAACCCAGCGGTGACTGCACTTCCTGGTCGTGCCAGTGGCGTCAGAAGGTGCTGGAGTATGCTCCAGGTAACAGCCATTTCAGGGACAGACAAATCATTACAAAGTCACATGGAACCCTAAGGCGGCCAGGAAGCCTTCCTCTGAGGAGGTCATCTCCTGAGGGTGTCCTCCCACCCCCACCAGCAGGGAAGGCCAGGCATCTGCTCAGTGGGGGCTCCTGGCCAGCTAGAATGCTGGTCGTGGCTATCATAAATAATTTAGCTTAAATACACACATACACACAGATGTCCTGCTTCTACTCAATGCCAAGAAAAGCAGTAATTAGCATCTTGCCATCAGTTTCCCGGGCAGACTCCAGACGCGAGGGGATGCACGGCCCAGCCCACAGACCCCTGGCTCTCCACCGGCCCTCGGGCAGGCTGGCTTGGGTGAAGGGACAGGCGGACAGTCCAGCAGAGTCAGGTCCCGGCTTGGCCACCCCCACACCTCCCTGTCTGGTCAGCATGACTCCACCTCACCTCCACACAGAACAAGCAGTCAGGGCCTCATCTGAGGCCACATAGCCGAGTGAGGGCAGCTGCCAACCCACTGGGGCCCTTCACACGTGGGTGCTGGGAGGGACGTGGGATCAGGAGGGGCCTCCCAAGACACCTCAAACATAAGCATTAGTGGCAATGGGCTCAGATGCTCTCTGGGACCTCACGTGGCATCTGGCCGGGGCTCTGCCCCACCCGCCCTGCAGGCCCCGCTGGTTTGGCGGCTCTCCTGCCTGTGTGGTCCATTTTTGCCTTCCAGGGGCTGTGATGTGCGGCATGGAGGGAGGCTTATGCTCTGAGTGACAGGTGGCAGGATATGGACCCTGGAGGGGCTGTGTGGCCTGCTTAGGGGTCGCCCTCCTGCCCTGACCCTCACAGGAGGACCCCAGTCTCCACAGTGTGTCCCCACCAAGGCCAGCACTTTCCCAGACGGCAAACTGAGGCTGGGGACAGCGGGGACCCGAAGGGCCATATCGCTAGTGAGCAGCACATCTGTGTCACACACCAGCACCCCCTGGAGCGCTGGCTCTGGGAGGACACCGTCCCCTGTGGGGCTCTGGGGCAGCACTAGCCCCCCCGCCTGACCCAGGGACAGTGGTGCTGAGGCCCCTGAGGGCTCTGGGCCTGCCCATGGGAAGTGGAAAGCAGGAGCCTCAGCATCCTTGTGAGGGGCCCTCCAGAAGAGTGACAAAGTGACAAATGACCTCGGTTCCTCATGGACCTGCACATCCCTTGGGCCGCCTACCTTGTGCTAACCTTGGGCAACTAGATCGTCTTCTGGGCTCCACACGGAGGGGTGAGCAGAGAACTGGGGATGTCCCTGGCATCGGGGTGGTGGCAGGGCCCACAAAAGCCGTTCAGGCCCAGCCGTGAGGGCCGCGGTCCTGACGTTCCAGGGCAGAGCCCTCCAGGAGGGGGGGCAGGGCATGCGTGCCCTGGTTCTGCCTGCCTGGCCCAGTCGTGTTGAAGAAATAGGTGCATAAAGGCCTTCCCAGGCTCCCCAGCCCGGCAAACTCCCACCACAGCTGCTAAGAAACCTGCCGACCACAGCAGAGGCAGGATTCGCCACTATTCAGTGTGAGAAGAGCCTTGCCCTACAAACTCAAGGTCAAGGCCAGTCTGGGTCCCAGAACTGCTCCCTCCACTCCTGGGGAAGGAGGCTGGGGGGAACAGGGGTCTCAGGAGGGCCTGGGGGTGGGAATGGGGCAGCGGACCCAGGGGGCAGCCCAGACTCCTCTGGTTCCACCAGCCTCAGCCAGGCTGGCCGGGCACTGGGCAGGACCAAAGGCACTGACTGGGGAAGTGATGGGGACGAAGTGAGGGCTCTCCTCTGGGCCTGCTCAGCAGCGCCTGCCCGTGCCGAGCTGCCCGTGTGGTCAGGCCATGAGGCAAGGGCCCAGCCTGCAGCCACAGGAGCCAGCCCGAGCCAGGAGCCCAGAGAAGGGGCTGGCGAAGGGAGGAGCACACAGCAGGCCCATAGCCCTCAGCCTGTGGTGTCAAAGGCAGGACTGGGCCACAGCCAGGATGGGGACACCTGCAGCCGCCGGAGGAAGCCACAGGTCATAGGCAGGCTTTGTGGGTGTCGCCTGTGTTCTGGCCTCAGGGCAATGAGGGGTCTTTGGCCAGACAGACGGTGGCAGTGGTGAGCAGCTACAGGGCACTGGGGCAAGGTCTCAGGTGGGGGATGACTTACTGGTGTAGAAAGGAAAGGGGAGGGGCAGACCCGTCTCCCTCGGGAGGTGGAGGGCCTGGGGCCAAGCTCTGGGGCTGTCCGTCTGTCTGTCCTCCCCCCACAGTCACTGCTGCTTCTCTGACCTTCGGGGCCGGAACCTCCGTGGGCCTGTCGCCTTCCTCGTGGCCACGGCTGCTGTGAAGCCCACCAGGCAGCACAGGGACATGGTGCTGAACTTGAGCGTGTCCAGCCAGCTGGGCGAGGCCGCCTGCAGGTACTGGTCGGCCAGGTGCAGCCCCAGCAGCAGTGCCCACAGGCAGGCGGAGAAGGCGTCGATCCTCCGGAGCCTGTGGGCAGAGCGAGCATGTGTGAGGGCCTATCTCAGCAGGACAAAACCCCTCCCTGCCCTGCCTCCACCCGACCCTGCTCAGAGGACAGGGCCCAGAGCCAAGAGGAGCGTGTGGGCCCCTCAACCCGCCCCCAGCGCTTCCACCCACGTGACTCTGAGCAGGTCAGTGTTTCTCCTGAGCCCAGCACGCTAGCCATGCTGCGGGGCCCAGAAACCTCCTCGGGAGCCACTGAGATGGCGGGGACATTGTAGGACCAGGGTCTGTGCTTGCAGCGGGCGGGAAGGTGAGAGTCAAGCCGCTACCTCCCCCGCCCCTCCCAAGGCCAAGTCACTTATTTAGTTTCGCCCACCAGACTCCCAGCTGCTGGGAGAAGGGATGCTTGGTGTTTTGGCCACGAGCTCAGTCCTGGGCCACGTGCCCAGAAGACCTCCTGGCTCTGCCCCAGCACTGTCCTCCCCCCGAGCCCTGCCCGAGGCTGGTCTCCCTACGACCCAGCAGCAGAGCAGCCTGGCCCCCACACACCTGATGCGGCCGGCCAGCAGCATGGCCAGTAGACAGGTGAGCAGGCCCAGCACGACGACGCCGGTCTGGTGGCTCCGCCCGAAGGCCCAAGCCTCCCGCAGCTTCTCCGCCCCGTGCTCCGGAAGCAGGCCCAGCAGCTGGTGCCAGCCCTCAGCCCCAGCAGCAGTGCCGTTGTCGGGAGTGGCTGAGCCATTGCCTCCAGGGGGCAAAGCTGGGGGCAGGGTGCCCCCCGGGGCGAAGGGGTCACTGGCGCCATACAGTGTGGTGGCCAGCAGGAAGGCACAGGCCAGGAAGGCAAGGGTCCGGAGCACGATGACCTGGGCCGGGGCCTTCACCGCAGACGAGCAGAAGCTCTGAGGGAGGGAGAAGCTGGTCAGCGACATGGCCAGAGCCACTGACAGTGTGGCCCGGCCCCATGGCACTCACCGAAGAACCCCCCAGGCCTGGTGAGCAGCGAGGCTGCCTTTACCAGACTCTCGGGCAAGCTCAGCTCTGCTCTGGGCTCCTTGCTGAGCCCCCGGGACCGCCTGTTCCCGGGTCTCACCCCACTGCAAGCGTGACCGTGTGGGGTGGGGGGTTAACCACGTTCTTAAAGAAGCCATTTTCACAGTATGATAACCTTATTCTTTCAAATAAAATTTCCAATAATTTTGCCAAATTCTCACCAGAAACTCCTACTGTGGCGTTGACTGGGATTGTAATAAGCACAGAGACCACACTGGCCAAAGTTAAAGCCCACAGCAACGCGCGGTTCAGTCCAGGAAGGTGGCGGTGAGGAGGAAACCGCGGGTCCGAGTGCCCCGCTGCGCAAGCTCAGGCATGTGGCTGGTGGCGTGGCCATGTGGGCAGGGGCCTGGTTGCAGACTAGAAACCACAGGCCAACTGGAGACGGCACATCTGGGGACCCAAGTGGATGGGTAGGAATTTCTTTTTGGGGGGTGGTTTTTATGTCTAAATCTACTTGCTACTGTATTTAAAAAATTGGAACATTCCACTAACTGAACACTGTGGTAAAAAATTTCAGCCACACTGTCCTGGGCTCAAATCCTGGTGCCTCGGTACACAGGTTGTGGGGCCCTCTGCAGTCACCACACCTCCCCAGGCGGCGTCTGTGGCTGCGAGTGGCAGTCGCAGAGCTAGGCGTGTGGCTGCCATGGGGTGCTGCGGGAACGAACGCCAGGCACGGGGAAGCACCCAGGCACAGCAGGGCAACTCAGACCCTGGCAAACACTTGAATGACAGGTGGGCCCCAAACACTGAGCCCCTCTTCCCGGGACACCTGCTCCGGCTGTTGGCACCAAGGGGCCTGGGGACAGGGTGGAGACATGTCCCCATGGGATGGTGCCTCCCCGGGAAGAGGGTCTCAGCTCTAGAGAGTGGCCCTCCGGCAGGGGGCCCACCCTCTGTGGGGGGCTTCCTGCACAAGCCTGAGGGCTGGGATACCCCCAAACGCCCCATGGGCGCCCCCTCCGCTCAGACCTGCATGTGGCTCTGGTCCGCCTCCCGGCGCTTGAACTGGTGGCTGAGCAGCAGGGCGCGCAGCTGGCGGTTCTGGTGCTTGATGTAGTGCTCGACGGCCGCCTGGCACGGCCGGCACAGCTTGTACATCTGCTCCAGGTGGTGCCGGTACACCTCGATCTCCTCGTCGTACCTGCCCTGCGGGGTTGGGGGCAGAGGCTCGGGGTCTTTGGCTCAGCTGAGGCTGCCCCTGTCTAGTGGGTTGAGCCTGGTCTCGCTCACAGGTGGGGTGACTGGCCGAGGGCAAGCTGCCCCCTAATCCTGCTTCTTCCACTGCCCAACAGGACAGACAGTGTGCTGAGTATGGTGACGGTGGCTACCAGGGGTATGGGCTGGCCCAGGCCCAGGACGCAGCAGGGACCCACAGTGGTGGGAGACACTGTGGCCAAGTTCTATGCTCCAGAGGATGCCCGTGGAAGCCAGGGGCTCTCACTGTGGTCCCTGCTTCAGGCCCTGCGCCTGGCCTGGTGCTCCAGGAGGGTGGTGAGCCAAGGAGGTGGCTCTGGGCTGCCTCTGGCCAGATGCGGCAGACGAACTCCTGGGTCAGACCTCCCTCCTGTAAACCCTGGGTCTGGAAAGTACTAGAGGGTCCTGGCTGGTCTCCATGGGAGCTGCAGGGTCCCGGGGGTTTCAGGAATAGCCTGGAAGACTGAATTCAACCCCTTTCCTCCTCCTGAGGATGCGGCAACGCTCCTCTGCCTGTTTCCAGTGCCGCCGCCGACCTCAGTCTGCAGTGACTGGCAGGTTTCTCGGTCTGACCCTCCCTTGTGGAGACCAAACTCGCCAGGAAAGCTGCCCTGGTTGCCAAGTCACACGCGGCCCCTTCTTTCTGCAGATTCCCCACCTTTCCCTGCCTGGCCCTTGCTTCCCTCCCCCTGCCCCCAATCCCAGGCTGGGCCATGGGAAGGCCAGCAGCTCTGGGTCTCAGCTCCTGAGGTCACAAGCACGGGTGGGATGGCAGCACCAGCCAGGTTATAAGGCTGCTGGGCTCCATGGCAGGCCCGGGGGATGTGAACTACTAACATCCAGCCTCTCGGCAGCGCCCAGCTCCCCACCTCTCCTGAAGTCAGGAGCTTCCTCCACCAACTCCAGAGTGAAGTATCCGGCCAGCCAGTGGGCAAGCCTGACTCAGAGGCACGTGGACAAGACACATCTGACAGGACACCAGCCAGAACTACCTGCTACCCAGCACAGACCCCTCTGGACCGGCAGGCAGTAGGTCACCACGATGTTCCCAGGCATGGAGCCAAGAGAGGCGGGACCACGAAGCAGAGGGGGAGAGGAAGTGCGCTCCCACTGGCTGCGGGAGATGACACAGGAATGTGGGGCCGGCTTGGGGAGGGCCCCGCGGGCGCTGTCAGGGGAGCCCTGCGCGTGCTTCCCTCGCTGCTCAGAAGCAGCCCAGGCCCCCCTCGTCCCCCCCGCCCACCCGTCCTGGCCTCACCTCATCGCGTGGTGTGAAGGCGGCCAGCTGCTTGATCTTCGTGGTCTGGTGGTGGCTGCACCGCCTGCACAGTAGCACCTGGCTGCTCACCCACTGCTGGGGCTGCGGAGGGGTGCACGGGCTGGGCGCACTGCTCACCACGTGGTTCAGGTGCTCCAGGTACTGGGCAGGGATCGGCTTGTTGTAGTCGCCATTCTGGGGGAGGAGGGACAGAGTTGGCGGGGAGCTCTGACCTGGCGGGCGAGTCTCCATGGCGGCTGGGGCAGTGACACCCCACAGAGGGGCAGCAGGCCTCGGGTGGTCCCACCCTTTCCACGCTATAAACAGCAGAAGCTCCTCTGCCACGAAAACCTCGACAGGAAGCCCAGTAGGCCAGTGGCCGAGAGGGCAGCTCCCAGTGGGAGCACAGCCTGGAGCCATGGAGTGAGTGGTGCAGGCGGCCTGCAAACGAGGGCCGGCGACTGTGGACCGAGTTCTCTTGGACCCCAGCTGCATGTGCTCATTTGCGTGGTGGCTCGGCAGAGCTGAGCTGTGGGCACAGAGACTGTGTGGCCTGCAGGGCCTGGTGTCCCTCCTGGCCCTCTGCAGAGAGCCCGCCGGCCCATGGTCAGGGGCAAAGCAGAGAAAGTGCACACGCTATGAGGCCGGGGCCGAACCCCAGTCTGCCAACTTCCGCGGTGCGACTCTGGACGATCACCTCGGTTCCCTGGGCTGATTTCCTCGTCCTCAGAGGACAGGCGCAGGGCCGGGGCTGTGGTGAGGGCACGAGCCTGCCCGGCCCTGGACGGGATGGGGTGGGAAGAGGGCCGGGGCCGGGCGCACCTCCTGGAAGCCGTTGTACTGCTCGCAGTGGGGGCAGTCCCAGCAGTTGCGGTTCCCGTAGGGCACCACTGTGTCGTGATTGCAGAACCAGCAGTTGACAGTCGTGTGCGTTGGCTGGGACCTGTGTGCAAGGGAGGAGCTGAGTCAGCAGGAAGGCATCCACATACACCCCGTCCCGAGCACGGAAACCAGAGAAGGGATGAGGGAGGCAGGACCCGGCAGGACAAGAATCCTGCCTGGATGTTCTGTGTCCACCAGAAGGACCAACAAGGAGGCCACGAGGCTTCGGCCTCGGCCCTCCAGGAGAAGCTGCTGCACCCTGCGGGCCCTGACACTCACCAGGTCCCTGGGCTCCAGCGTGCCCCTGAGGGGACCCAGGGCCACCTGCCCCTGGTACTTCGGGGCTCAGGCATGGGGGCACCGGTGGCTCAGGCCACAGGGCCGACAGCGATCAGGGTCCAGGAACAACTGCCAGGCCCGTTTCCAGGCTGCAGAAATGGTGCTCCTGGGGAGCCCCAGATGGAAGAGCCTCCTGTGCTTCACAGAAGAAAGTCCCTAGGAATGGGGGCCAAGGAGGCGGAGGGGCGAGGACCGGAGACAGCTGCTTGGCCTGGGGCCAGCCCTCCCTGGTCCAGAGAGCAGAGCGGGCAGGCCACCGCGGCCTCCCGAGCCACATGTGTGGTGACAGGTGGGGTCCGCAGGGTAATCCCAGCCCAGACGCCAGGGGATCCATGCCCTGGGCCCCGCCTCACCCCCACTGTCTATGGGTGCGCGCAGCCACTGCCCAGCAAACCCCTCCAGTCCTAGGAACCTCGACGTGCTGCAGGGGATGGGAGGCAGCTGCTTGAGCCCCAGGGTCCTGGCCAGGCCACCTCCAGCTCTGGGGGTGCTGCCTGGACCCTGCTGCAGTGGGCAGCCACACCACACAGACAACCCTGCTGCCCAGAGTGGGGCACACCCCAGCTTCCAGATGTGGGCCCTGGGGAGCCGCCCCTCCTCTGCCTGTCTGCCTGCGTTTGCAAAGTGTGAAATCACAGCACCCAGGGCATCCGTGTGACAAGTATCCAATGACATAAGACACACAGAGGTGCTTTGAGACACACAGGGCCAGCTGTCACTGCCCTGTCCCTCTGTGGGCCCGTGAGAGGCAGAGGGAGAGGTGTGTGGCAGCGCCCGGCCAAAAGGCCCAATAAAAGGTAGTTACGTGGGGAGGGCAGAGAGAGGAAGAGGCTCCAAAAAGTGCCCCCCAAAGCCTCCTCAAAGCGATTCTCCGCCATGCCAGACACGGATGGAGGAGACGGAACCAGTCTCCACAGGGCAGGGCCCAGAGTCCACAAAGGACAGCCGGGATCCCCCATGCCTGCCCCTGACCCCACTCAGGCCACGCACGCCCTCACTGTGGGTGAGGGGCTGTCAGGTCACAATTTGTCAGCAGAAAGAGCAGCACCCTGGTCACAGGAATGGCCTTTGGGGGAAGTCACTCTGCCCCTGGGGACAATGGTAATCCCTGCCCCAGAGAGAGGCTGCCCGAAAGGATGAAACGGGAAGATTAGGAAAAGCATGAGCCCAGGAGGCCAGTCACCACTCAGGTCACCGCTCAGCACCGCGACAGCTTCACTGGGCTCACGTAGAGAGCAAGCACGGAGGAGGCTTAGCCCCGGCCGGAGGTGCGGTGACGCCCCACTCGCTCAGTGCCGGCACTCGGCACCCTAGGCAACCTCTTTGCTCATCAGCACCTGCCTCACAGGCCTCTCTGTCTCCGCGCACGGGGCGCGTCCCACTGGGTGACGATGCAGGCGGGGGGCCTGTATCACCTGCCCCCGGGGCCCTGCAGCCTCACAAAGGGCCCTTTCACCCCAGAGCCCCAGCATCAGGACTGAAGCTGAGCAGAAGAGCCACACAGCCCACAAATAGAGAAAGAAACGAGGAAGGGGAGAGAGGCCCCCGCCTGGGGAGCAATGGCAGGTGCGCAGCCCCCAGAAGTCACCATTTCCGCTCAGAATCTCCAGCTCCGTTGCTAGGGAAATCAGCCTGGCCTGGAAGCCGGCAGCGGGAAGGGAGGAGTATTAGCCCTGGTCCCTGGGGGCCAGTGGCTCCAGCTCCTGTCACTTCCTTGCCCAGAGTGTGTGTGGGGGCCAGGGAGTGGTCTCCCACAGCCCCTCTGGGTCAAGCCCTGCAAGGGTTTGTTGGCCCCTGAGAGGCAGAGGGGCCAGCAAAGCAGTGGGGAGCTGGACGAGAACCGCTGCCCCCCACGTTCCATGCGTGTGAGCGAATGAATGTGAACTGTGGCTGGGGGCGACACCCGGGCACCAACTGCATTGTCTGCGCGGTTTCCAAGGCTGGCCCTGGGGTCGTGGCCTCTGGGCCCCCCATCTTCCCCCACCCGGCCTGCCCTGAGGATGTGTGGGCCCCTCTGTTCTGAGCCAGTTTAACCCTGGCCCTGCTCTTGCTTGGGGAAACGCCCCTCAGCTCTCCTCGTGAACCCCTCAATCCGCTTCTCCCCAAGCCAAAACCTCTGCCCCAGCAAGGCTCTGGCACCAACCACTCTTAGTGGAGAAGGTCTGACGTGACAAGACAGAATGTCCCCTCGTGAGGCAGCATCGGTCCCAGCAGGTGCTTACCCAGCTCCTGCTACACCACCCCCGTGCCGAGCTCTTGGCTCCTGGGGAGGAGCAGGGGGGTTGGGGGGTGGCATGCTCCAGACCCAGCCCTCCCCCAGCCTGAATACACACTGGGGAGGAAAAGACACACACATACCCTTAGTAACAGTGTCACGCCGTCAGCTCTAAACACGGATGTTGAATTAAATGAAGCTCGTGTTCTCATATCCCCCCATTCCCTACAGGTGGGGGGAGGGAGTGCTCCAGGAGTGAGACCACCTGGGCCCAGGACCCTGCCAGAGGCCAGCACCTGCTGTGGGCCTGTCGCTGCACCCCGCAGAGGAGACATGGGTTGGGGCAAAGAGTCCAGGGGAAGCCCTGAGAGGTGCCCAGCCTCCCCTGAAAGGGGCCTGGCCCAGAGCTCAAGACCCTGGGCATGTGTGCTGGCCTGGCGGGGTCTGGAAAGTGGCCTCAATGAGTCAGACTAGATTCCCTCAGGGACCAAGGGGTCAGCCTCCAGCAGGGCCCCCGGATGACACCCAGGACAGCCTCACAGGTGAGGTGCTCCTTAATTGCTCCTCTGAGCCTGAAGTGGACAAAACGTGTCGTCCCATCCAATAGTAAGGATCCAAGAAAGTGCCTTCTGCAGCAACAGTGGCATCAAACTGCCAGGCAGGACCCAGTGGGCCTCTGGACAGACACACTTCAGTCCACAGCAGCCCCACTACCCCAAGACAGAAAGCCCCAAGCCCACCTCTCTGGCGGCAGACCTGGCCTGGAGCGGGCGGACCCCTGCTCACCTTGCGCTGACTGAGCCAGGCTTACAGAGGGGCAGAAAGGAGCAAGCTCTCCACTTCCGACCTGGACACGACAACAAGAATGATGATCTCGAGGGGCAGCTGGTGACAGATGCCACAGGAGAGGCCAACAAGTGGAGCATCTGCTGTCACCCTAAGGCACGGGTTTGCTGGCCAGCAGGGCAAAAGGAACAGATGGCATTCAAACAGGCGGGGCTGCCGGGCAGATGGGTGACCACCCAGTGTGCAGCATCTCCTCGGCTTGAGTGCGGCACCGGGAGACCATGGAGGGCAGGGAATGGGAGTGGGGATTCTAGGTGCCAAGACAAGGCTCTGCTGCTCAACCCAAGAGCTGCATCCCCTCAGTAACAAGCCAACAGACACCTCTGGGTGCTGTGGGTGGCCCCTGAGGTCCCGAGCGGGGACATGCTGGCAATGCAGAGGGGCAGGTTCTGGGCGTGGGATGGGCTCGGGAAGCCATGACGACCGCCGGGATCCAGGGTGAGCAGGCCCCCCGGGAGTGTGATGTGGGCTTCCGCCTGTGCCGCTGCTGACAGCCATGGGCTCCCATGGGTGCAGAGGGCAGCTGAGACCTCCAGGCTCGGTCAGGGGCTGAAGGGCTGGCGGGGGGCGGGGTCTGCCGTAAACAGCTGGTAGCTGAAGGGCAGGAAGTCCAACCGGCCAAGCCCTGTTTCCTGAGCTGTCGAAAGGGGAGGACCGTGGCGCCTGCCCCCCAGGTCGTACCAGGTGGCAGCATGAACATGCTCCCCACTGAACCATTGTTGGCACCGAGTCATCACAGCAACCAGGTCAGGAGAACTGCACAGGTGTGGAAGCCAGGCGGGCCCTGCCTGAGGCTCTGGGAGCACTTCAGGGAGGGGACCTCTTCCTGCGGCCCCTTGGCCGGTCTTCCCTCCACCTGTGCTGAGCCGGCAAACACCCACCACAAATAGTTCTCCTCACGTGTCCTCCAGAGGGCCATTAAAAAACAAAAACAAAAACAAAAATAAAAACAAAAAAACCTTGCTGCAGCCAAAGCCCCCAGTCCTCTCTGTCCTAGGGTTCTCCTCCCTGGAGGAAGATGGGCTGAGTCTCTGCAGGGCTGGTCTTGCTTCTGAATTGTGACAGTGGCCAATTTGTGACCCTTAGACAAAAGCCAGTGCTCTCTGAGCACCTCGGAGCGTCCTGGAAAGGGTTGGTCCCAGGCCTAGGGGCCAATAGGCCCTTCTCAGCCCAACAGAGGTCCCAAGGCCGCCCACAGACCCCTGGTGCTGCTGGAGTGCTACGCCTTGCGGGACCCTCCCGGCTCCCCTGGCTCTGCTCGCTCAGCTCCCCTGGCTCTGCTCGCCCGGCTCTGTGCGAAGGCCCCGGAGCCCGGTCTCCGGGAGGGAAAGCTGTGGCTAGCCGCCTGAGGACGGCTGGAGCACGCGACACGGGAACATGAGACACGGTCCAAATCCAGCCCTGCTACATGCAAAGGAGGCATGGCACAGCTGGGGATAGCCCAGGCTCTGCTCCTCGCGGCGATGTCCCCTGTCCTGGGTTAACTGGGAGGCAGCAGTGTCCAGGACACAAATCTGGGTCCACACCTGTGTCAACATGCTCTGGCACTTGAGCAAAGCACTTTGTACCTCTGCACCCCAGTCCTCCCATGTACAAATGATTGGTTTGAACCGGCTGGTCCCACAAGCCCTCCCGGCTTCCAGAAATCGGGATGGAACTGGGACACTAGATGTGGGCTGTCATTTTGGGATCCCTTGAGTTGGGGGCTCCTTAAATACCCAACTGCCCTCCCTTCTCAGCCTGCTGGTCTGACTCCTCCTGTAGACACAGCTGATATCCCTCCTACCCCTTCCTCCCCTGAGCACCCTCACTTCTTTTCCTCTCGGGTGAGAAGCAGTACATGCTGGTGGTTAAGGAAGAACAGCCAAAGAGCCCAGGTTCAAATCCCAGCTCCACCGCTTGTGACAAGTGACTGTGGACAAGTGCCTTCCTGTCTTCCACCCAAATTCTGAGCTTCACACATTCCTGAAGCAACAAACCCATCCACTGTGTCCCCACAACTCCATCTTTTCCCTCTGCCCCCTGGGAGGGTGGCTCAGGTGGGGAGACAGTTGGGCCGCTGGAGTCCCTGCTGAATGGGCCGTGACTGTGGAAGTCCATGAGGCAGGCTGGCTCTGAATGGCGATGGGCATGATCTCTGAGAGGAGCCTGGGCTGGGGGCAGGCCTGAATCAGCTCAGCAATAGCCCCAGCGCACTGAAAACACCTCCGAGGTGGACCAGGTTTCCCCTGCTCTTGGAAGCTGGATATCCTGGCGGTTAGGAATGCAGGCTCCAGGACCAGACCCCCTCAGATGACACCCTGACCCTTCCAATTAGTAACAGCTTACTTAAGCTCTCCTGACTGTCAGCTTTAGGGGGAGCAGGGGTTGTGACTCTTAAATGTGCTAACGTGAGGTTAGAACAACGCCGGAGACAGTGTAGCAGATCAGAGTGCCACCTAGTATCATGCCACCCCGACGTGCTCTTGAGGACCAGGGGCGGGGCTGAGGACGGAAAGCAGAGTGCAGTGCGATGCCGCTGGGTTCTCCAGCGGGGATTGGGGAGCCAGAGTGGGAGTTCGTGGGGCGGGGGCGGGCGGCTGCAGATCCTGCGGCTCGGCCAGCACAGGTCTCCGTGGGGGAGGAAGTTTGTAACCACGTGACAGGTGCTGTCGCCCACCCCGCATTCCTGGGGTCCCCAACCCACTCCACAGCCGTCTCGGGATAAGGATTCCAAATCCGGTCTTCTTTTGAGGGGTGGGGACGTGCAGAGCGAGTATTAGCACGTGGGTACACAGGCCCGGCCCCCACCGCAATGCCGAGGCCTCGCTGGGCACCGGTAGGGAGGCGCCGTGCGGCTCCAGACCCGCCAAAGCGGGAGGGCGGCGGGCTGAGCGCTGCCGGCAGACGGCTGGGAACAACGGACCGAGGCCGCAGGGGCCGCGCGCACTCACCTCCGCACGATCCGGTAGAGCAGCACGCCGGCCGCGGCGCACGCCGTGACCCCCAGGCCGCCGGCCAGGCCGGCCGTGGGGCAGCGGGCCAGCAGCGCGCTCACTCCCTCCATGGCTCCCCGCGCGGTCGGCAGGAGGCGGGAGGCGGGTGGCAGGTGGCGGACAGTAGGCGGCGGCGCGGGCGAGGGCGGCAGGCGAATCGCGGGGCGCGGCGCCGCGCACCTTCTCGCGCCGTGACCTTCGTCGCTTTGTAGCCGGCGCGGGCCCGCCCCCTGACTCGGCGCGCTCCCGCTTCGCAGCCAATCGGGGAGTGGGTCGAGCTCGGTGGGCAGGGCGCCGGGGGGAAGTGGTGGCCCGACCGCGCCCTCTTGCGGCCGGAGGTGGGATGTGGCGCGAAGCCCGGCCCTGCTCATTCCGCTCCCGCTCCCGCTCTGGCCTGCCAACCTTAGTATATCTGGCTACCGACTGCTTGGAACTAGCCATTGCTCCTGCTGGTTCTGTTTTCCCAACGCCTAGCCAAACGCGGCCGAAGTGTGCAATGCTGGTTTGCTCCTTAATCCACTTCCACTGCAGCCACGCCAATGGTGAAAAATAATTTATAGAAACATGATGATGTTTATAGAAACAGGGACAAGGTTGAATAAATCACAGGACGGCTATAGTTGCAATAATGCAACTATTAGAACGTCAGAGCTATAGGGATTGGACTGGAGGGATGATACAATGTTCAAAAAGCAACATGCACATTAACTGACACTATCCAAAGTAGAGGATGGTTAAATGAACTAGTTACCTCCAGGAGATGGGATTAGCAGGGAAGATTCATTTTATGTAAGTGTTTTTAGTATTATGGATTTTAGCTAAATTACTTTTATACTTAAAAAGAAAGTAGTAGGAAATATTTGTATTCACGCAATATGTTTCGGTGTTCTCACAACTTTTCCAGTATTTTGGGGGTCACTATTAAGAGTTCTCACTGTTGTGGACTGCAATGGGTTATTTGTCGGGTTTCCTGTGGCAGGTTAATCGGTCCCACACCCAGTACTGTGCTTTAGTAAAGAGCTGCCTGCGGAGGGGGCAGGGAGCCCACATGGAACCTGGGGGCCCCTAGAGTCTGCACAGGAAGCTCCTCATTCTTGTCAGAGCAAAGGCCTTCCCTCACTTCCGAGTCTTGCCGCTGGCCCCAGCCTGGAGCGCACAATGAAGGATGGGCAGTGAAGCTGCCCTCTAAACATGCGGCACCATGCTCGAGTACCACTGCCTTTCCAAGGAGGCTTCAGTGTCTACATAGCATCCCACTCACCTGGAGGGCTCAGTCCTGGGCATGGCCGGTTCCAGTACAGCTCTGTGGGGACTGGGCCAGGGGACGCACAATCCTGAAGGGAACTGAGTGGAATGGTTTGCAGGAACTTGGCCCCAAACTCAGATCATTGCACAGGCTCGGCTGCCCCCGCGACCTGTCATCTATCTACACAGGCAGCACGGACCTGCTGCTGGTCAGCTTCCTGCTGACCACCTCCGAGACCTCGAGCACTTCGTGCATGCCTTTGAGCCTCTTATTTGTAAAATGTGGACGATGATGATAACTGCCTCACGAGGTTGTCAGGAACAACTTAAACGAGAAGATATACACCTGGCACAGTGGGGGTCTTTAAAGTCCTTTATATATACGTATTATATTAGTTACACATAATAAAACCCCAACGACTAAGCTGGTGGAGAAGAGAAAAATAAAGCATGGGATTTCTCCATGAACAGCTCCTATAATGACATTTCCCACTAAAATCCAGACAAGACAAGCCCCTTTATGAAGGAAGTATTGCTTTGTCCTGCCTGTTCTCATCCGGCTTTGGGGGCCCACGTTGCTTGCATCTCAGTGCCGTGATGTTGGAGAAGCAAGCAGAGAACTAACTTCTATTAGATCAACATCAAATTTACTCATTTAAATAAGTGTAAGTGAAAATTACTTCGAAATAAATCTCTTATCCAAATAGTGAATATTAAGCAACCTAATTTTTAATTTTCATATTAAAATCTTGACGGAAAAATCAGATTTTAATATAAATATTAAAACAGGAAGACGTTGCTAAGTGCCATTATCAAACAGTCGTTAAAATGAGGTTCTGGCCTTGGCTGGTGTGGCTCAGTGGACCGAGCACCACCCTGCGAACTGAAGGGTCGCTGGTTCGATTCCCAATCAGGGCACATGTCTGGGCTGCAGGCCAGGTTCCGAGTAGGGAGTACATGAGTAGCAACTACACACTGATGTTTCTCTCTCTTTCTCTCTCCCTCCCCTCTGTCTAAAAATAAGTAAAGATGAATAAATAAAATCTTTTTTTTAAAGATTTTATTTTTAGAGAGGGAAGGGAGGGAGAAAGAGAGAGAGAAACATCAATGTGCGGTTGCTGGGGGCCGTGGCCTGCAACCCAGGCATGTGCCCTGACTGGGAATCGAACCTGCGATGCTTTGGTTTGTAGCCTGTGCTCAATCCACTGAGCTACGCCAGCCAGGGAATACATAAAATCTTTTAAAAAAGAATGAGTTACTAAATACAAGTTTCTTTACTGTCACGTTTTGGGAGCACTGACGCATGACTGAACGCATTTATTTTGACTTCTACATAGTTGTTGATAGTTCAAGCAAATCATACCACGAAACAACCTCCTTTATGATGAAAGGCAAACAAAACTAAACTCAATGTAAGTACGATTAGAAAACATCCTCCTCTCCTCCCTGCCAGAGGACGCGCCTGTGCAAACTCCACGTGTGGCACTAGTGTCACCCTTCCGGACACTCAGGCTGAAGAAGAGCCCCTGAGCAATGTGTGCGAAGTCCAGGGAGAGAGCTAGGGGAGGACGGTCCACCTTACCGGCCTTCTGTCTTAGCTTTTGTCCCATATTAAATTTCCATTTAAAACGGCAGGGTAGATTTGCAATTCTGGCAATTTCTCATTTCTACGATTAAAACTTTTTTTTTTTAAACTAGGGTATTTAAACATCACTACCACTTCCACTCAGGCTAAAAGTGAGCTCTCTAATGAGGGGCAATCAGCCCGGGTCACGTTCTGGGGGTCACGCTCTGCTCCCCCAGCAGTGGGTGCCCGAGAACAGGGCCCACAAGGTCGTCAGAGGGGCTGCATCCCTCACCATGCCCGGCGTTCATGGCCAGCTGCTCGGGCAGCTGCACTGACATCCCTACATGGTGCCTGGGCCTGACTCCACTTACCTCCCGGAAATAATACCCAGGCACCAGGCTGCTGGTAAACAATTCTGTGAAACTCTCACCTTTGGTTCAGACTGGGGGTAGAGGATTAACTCCAGGAAAGTACATGTAGCTTAAAATATTTAATGTCAGAAAGTTGTATGTTTTTTTTTTTTAAACTCAGCAGCCTGAAAGCTTGGATTGTCAGTCTGTGTGAAACTGGGGAATGTACAAAGGAGAAGAGCCAGGCAGCCTGTCCTGGTCTGCCCGGGGCCGCCAAAACATGACGCCCCTACCTGTCTTGTGCAACACCTGATGGGTTAGAAAACAGCAGTATGTTCGCTTCGGAGGCTCTGTCTGCCTTTCGAGGGTGACGTTCCACTCAAGTCCCGTAGTTTACAGCACAGCGAACGTGAAAGAGGACACGAGCCAAATTTATACTTAAATTAAATAGCATGATTTAATTTAGTTGCTGCTGAATCCTGAATCCTCTTAAGTTAAAAAAAAGTTATAATTAACTATTAACGTTAATGAATTTAAACCTTCCAGAAAACATGAATCCAAAAGGAAATGTCCAGCAGGTGCCACGAGCCACATTTTTCGTGGCCTCTCCTGTTTCAGTCTCGAACATTCTAAACATCAACGGAAAAAAAATGTCTCTATCGAGTGTTTCGGTTTTATTCTCCCCCAGCACAAGTGCCTGGCCTGTCACTGTGGACGGTCGCCCAGCAGGTACACGATGAGCTCGTAGGTGGACAGCACGATGGCGGTGTTCGGGATCTGCCGGATGAGCTGCGCGGAGAGCCCCCTGTAGAAGGCGAGGTAGCCCTCCTCCCGGAAGACCAGCCGTGCGGTCTGCACGAAGGACTTGTACTTGGTGCCCTCCTCCCGGAGCCGCGTCCTGATGACTTCTGCGGAGAGACACACGTGCTTTAGGCTACAAATGAGCTGCATTCCCAGGCCACACGAGGAGCGATCTCAAAGCCCACCTCTCCCTGTCTGCCACCCCAGCTCCGTCTGGACAGAGTAGTCACAGAGACACTGGGAAGGAAGATCTATTTAGAACATTTTCTAACTCTGGGAAACAGCCAATTAGGGATGTACATATGAAAGTGCAAAATAACTTGGAAGGGATTTTTAAAATCTTAGTTTGAATGGGACTTAATGTTAAGATGGTTTCTGGTTTTCTACTCCTGATTAAGCAAACACTGCACTTTCTCTGAAGCTGGACTCTGTGTTAAGTATGGCGGTATCTTCCACAAGACTTTCTTTTCAGGTACTCCCCAGCTTTCTCCTCCTAGGACCCTTCCCTGCTCAGACGCTGCCACCTCCTTCTCCAAGCCTCCGCCCACCTGGCCTGACTCCTCCTCCTCCAAGAATCCCCCCCACCTGGCCCTCCCTCGCTCTGCCCCATGGCAGGACACGGCCTGGCTCCGCCCACCAAGCAGACCTCTGCACATGCTCCTCCCTCCCTACCAGGGAGCCTACCAAGAGCCTTCTCATCTCTTCTCCACTAGCCCTGAGGCCACATGCGGCCCTGGCACACACCGGGGCATCAATTAACTGTCACTGAGCTCACCACACACATTTGTCATAGCTGATGGTAAGGGAGGCTTTTGAAAACAAAGCCCGTTTTTCATGGCACAATAAACAAAGCTATTTTAAAAATAGTACGTCAGAAGGACATCAGGTCTATACTTCTTTAAAAAAATAAACCCTGAAGTAGCTTTACTCAGCCCTCCACTCAAAGGGAAAGCTGAGAGATTTTTTTTAAAGTTTGGCTCCTATGTCATTTTTTTAGTAGAAGGATTTAAAACAAAATCCAGATTGCTGGCTTCTTTGAGGTCATCAGAAGTTCCACAATGCCAGGCCCACATTCTGCAGAGCAGGCTTTTGGGACATGAGCTGGGGCTGAGGGACGCAGAGTCGCTGCCACTCGCACGAGCGCGCCCCTGGAGTCGGTTGGTTCTGCCGCCACCTGCAGGCATCTGCACTGCAGTCAGCTCCAGGGACTCTGAGGAACACCGCTGCCCGACAGCTGTCCCCCTGCCGGGGAAGGCGGCACATACCGTGTGGATAGGCGATACAGGAGGCACACCCCTTAGCAACAGCAGCAGCTGCCATAAGTCCAAAAAAGTTTGTGGAATTCTTCTCAGCCCCCTTTGGAGTGGGGGCTAATGAGGCATCTTTCAGACACTTCTTCAAACTTTCGTAAATCGCAAAACAGATGACAGTTTCTGAGATCCCTGCATACGAGGCAGTCAATCCCCGGTAGAAGCCACGAATGCCTTCCGTCCGGTACACGTGGCGCGCACACTGGAACGTGTTCATCTGCTTGGAGCCGCGCACCCTGGGAGGCAGACCAAGGACAGGCCATCAGAACACACGTGTGTGCGGGCACCAACACCGATCGCTGAATGGGAAGGAAACCAATTCGGAACACGTGTCCTCCTGCACTGAGGGCAGGGAGCTGGGCCCACGGCCAGCCCAGGTCCACTGGCCGGCCCACAGACAGCATGTGCGTCTGTGCAAGAGACCCAAACACAAGTTCATAGCCTCTGACTTGACCTGGAAAGAGCTATATGGAGGAAGTCATTCATCACAGGGGAAATAGAACTAAATAAAAACCATGCAAATACCTAAAAATAGACCCAGACAATTAAGCTGCAGTACATGTGCCAGATTAATTTGCTGCGAAGGCAGGAAGGCACAGGGAAGCGTGTGCAGTGGAAGGCTGGACAGAATGGAGAATGAGGACAGAAACAGCAGAGGTGTGCGCCTCAAGAAAGCACTGAAGGACAGACACCTCCCCAGCCTCCGATAGCGGGGAGAGTACACGGTACTCTGTCTTACCACTCCTCTCCAAATGGGGCACCTCAACTCCGTCACTTCTGACCTCACAAAACTGTGAACGCTAAAGAGACTACACAACCGATCACCAGCCCCAGGCTGGCTGCTCCTCCCCCGACGGAAAGTGGCTGGAGACTGCCCGGGCACAAACTGAACCCTGGGACCTGATGGTGTTCACGCCCCTCGCAGAGTGCCCCCTGCTCCATGGTCTCCGTGGGTCTCTCTCAGGCAGGCCATTCTCTGCACCCTGGCTGGGTGACCTTTCTAACTCGAATCCAACCACTCCCTGCTCAACCCCTTCTCCTGCACTTTCCCAGCCTGGCAACCACCAACATTTGTGGCTAGGGACTTCTCCACTGGGGGCTGTCCTGTGCACCATGGGGTGTCAGTCCTCTCCGTGACCTCTACCCACTCCATGCCAGCAGCACCTCACCTAAGTGTGACAACTAAACATGTCTCCAGACACTGACACATGTTCCCTGGGGGCAAAGTCCCCCCAGGACCACCCACGACTGCTCTGACAACTCTCGACGGACCTCCAAGCAGAGCCCAGGTCCAACTCCAAATGCATGTCCAGGGCTGGAAGGACAAGCCCCGCTCACTTCTCCAGCCTTCCTTCCCACAATCCCCTCCCATCCAGCACTCTCGCTCATGGTGCACTCCGGTGCACTCCGACCACCGTCCGGTCTGCCAGCTCCCCAGAATCACTCTGCTCTCCTGCCTCCAGGTTTTCTGGGCACACAGCTCTCTGCCTGCAGCCCTCTCCACGGCCGGTTCTTTCTCAGAGGGCAGTGTGGACAATGCTGTGGCAGGAGGGCCTGCCAGCTGCCTCTCTGTCCTTCCTGCCTGGCCTGCATCAGGGACACTGCAGGTCCTGCAGTGCTCAGGGCCGTCACCCTGCCAGAATAGATTCTATTTTCTGTGAAGCTGCATTTTGTGGGGGGGCGGGGCCTGTGCCTTCTCCGTGCTGCCTCCCGTGACTAGCTCACAGGAAGCACATCGGAAACACTCCCGGTCGAGGGACACGTTCACAGGCCCATGCGAACGAGGCTGCACAGTCTCCTGAGCACGGTTACTACCAGGCCCACTCAGAAGGGTGGACGTGCCGGCTCTCAGCCAGCATGAGCACTTATCCACAGCCAAGCAGAAGAGGTGCTAGGACACTGAGCACACCTGGGCTCGGGGGTGAGGGCCCAAGGTCTCCAGGAAGGGGTGTAGGTCGGAAGCGGAAGGACAGGTCGGTGCCAGCACAACCACAAAGGGAGAAGGGGGTCCTAGTCAGGGCTGGCCGGCTCCAGGCACAACCATGTGAGAGCACGTGGTGTTTTCTAGCAATTGCGAAGGACCTTGAACAGTAAGCCAAGGAGTTAGGATTTAACCCCAAGAGTAACTGAGATTCATCGAAGGATTTTAAGTGGTCTGTTCAAACAGGCTGGACCCAATGCTTTTCAGAGGGCTCTTTCAGGCAGAATGTGGGGGGGCATGCGAAACCAAAGACCAATGCAGAGGCCACTGTGGCCATCAGGAAAAACTAGCCCAAGCAGCCCCCTACGTGTACTTCCGGGGCGTTCTTGCTCTGTTCTCTCTCCTTTCTAAGAGGTAGCTCAAAGTCAGACTGGGTTCGCTGGAAGTTTCCAGTGCCCCCCACAGGGTTCTGGGCAACACAGTTACCCAGGGTTCTTAGACAGAACCCTATCACAAGACCTCACTAACCATCACCATTTATCTGAAATTACGGTAGTTACTGGGCCGAGCTTGACTTAGTACATTAACTAGGTGTATCACTACACCGTAATTTAAAAACCATGAATAACTATACTCCAACAACTGGTTTTCACTGCTTCTGTCCTACAAGGGGCTGCAGGCGTCCCTGGGCCACCAAAGGAGTCCACAGCCTGAGAAAGAGTTCCAGGGCAGACATCCATGCAGGGAGGGCCTTGCAGATGACAACGGCCCTTCGGAGGTCTGAAGGCTTTCGTTGCTCTGCCCTCGATGGCATCTTCCCACAGAAAAGAGACACACCCAGCAGAGAGCCCACAGCGGCAGCTGTGTTGGGGCCTGTGTAGAGCAGGGACCCCCAACTGCTGGAGGGGGCTGGCACTGCAGGCCAGGGGCCACACCAGAGTGAACTCCTGACCCTTTCTGCTGGTCTCTGTCCCCCACGACCCCGAAACACAAGGAGCTGCCACGTGTGCTCACAGTTGGAAAGGATGAGGACCCGTGCGCTGCACCCCACAGCAGGGGCTGGGGGAGCCAACCCCAAGAATTCTCAAATTAAGGAAGCAACAATTAGTAACTTACTTCCGCTCTAGCTGCATCCGGGTTTTAACCATCCATATAGGATTCATTAAGGAATTTGTGACAAAAGCTGGAAGAAAAAAAAAAAGAATAGCAAATGTCATCATCGAACATAGCCAATGTGGTCTAAGGTGGTCTGTCTCGTCCGATAAACACTGAAAAGCTTTCAATGGCTGAGCAATAAAAACGGAGCAGGAAGTAGTTCAATCTCTGTCCTGCAGACAGAAGCTGCAGCCCCCTGAGCGTTAACAACCTTCAGTAATGCTGGGCCTAAAAGAAATCCCTCCAATTTCTAGCTCCACCCAGTGTTCCCAGCCTCTAGGTGGTGCTGTTGGCATTCCTGCCACAGTGATTCCTCTGGTTAATGGGAAACCGCTTTGAACAATTTGTAAGCGTCAGGTCCAGAAATAACTTGCTTTAAAAAGTTGCTGTCCTAATCCAAAAGGCTGCCTTATGGCAAACTTAAAAGAGAAGGAACTAAGTCTCCATTTAACTGAACCCAAACTTAGACACTTTACTACCTGACTAATCATTTCAGGAGGCTGAAGTTTTAACACTGGTCTGCTTACTGGAGAACCTCTTTCCCAGCGAGCTTCCCCCACTCTGACATTGCTCACCAGTCTAGGCTGAGCAAACACAGCCCAGCACGGTGACCCTTCTCCAACAGACCAATCAGACTCCAGGAACCCAGACAGTGGACTAAACACCTCCTTCCAGGTGCGCTTTAGGTACCAAGGGTTCTTCTAAGTGAATTTTGCAAAAGTAGCAAAACCGATGAACAGCGTTTAGGTCATGAGCCTCAGAAGACAAGACACCACACTTCCTCCTCAGAGCTGCGTACTTAGCACCTACGCCCTTCTCGTGCTGAAGCAGCTCTGTGTAACACCACTTTCTATGGGGGTCCAGAAGTTATTAGCTGTAACTATTCAGAGGGGCTACTGGTACTTTTACTTGACTTTAGAGAGACAGACAGAATGCATACACTTCACAGGCTGGCAGAAGGCGGGAATTTCCCATAAAGTGTCAATTTTAGCTCTTTAAAATACCTTTCTAGTTAAACAGACATAAGCTTTATACATAAAGACACAGGCTTCTCTCAGCAATCTCCAAGGCAGTGTTTTCTGCCAAGTATTTTCTGGGGGACAATCATGTTGTAAATTTCCTGTAGTAAGTGGGATGACCCCTTCAGAAGAGGAGTGCGCTGATCTGCCCCGGCCCACAGAGGACCCCCAGCCCCACCCCTCACGGAAGGCCACCCCTTGGTCACGGAATCCAAGTGT
Organism: Tonatia bakeri; assembly: GCA_004024845.1. NCBI lineage: Eukaryota > Metazoa > Chordata > Mammalia > Chiroptera > Phyllostomidae > Tonatia > Tonatia bakeri. The sequence continues at coordinate 78,706 of PVIA01005129.1, forward strand.
TAAGGACAAAAGTCCCAACTGTGCCCAGGGGAGTCATGGAAAGAGAGCTTGCATTTTAGAAAATAACAATGAAACAGACATGAAAAACACACTACAATTACTTGAAAAGAAGCATTACACTGACTAGCATGCATGGAACATGGGCATTTTGAAGAAAAAAAGTTTTAGTGATCAAAGAAACAGGAACCAAGTTACAAACTTATGTAAACACTCAATTTAATCAGTTCCAACATAAAGCTTCAGAAAAATGATCTCAGATGCAGAGTACGCACAGAGCTCATTCCCAATCCCTGGAAAAGGCTGCCGGGCACCAGGCTCGAGTTCGGAGAGCGGCTCCCCGGCCCGCGGGGCAACGCACCTGCAGAGCCGGCAGAGAAGATGTGCACGGTATTGCTGTTCGGCACGAACACGCCGTTGAACTGCTCTTTGGCTTTGGAGTAACATGCAAAGTACACGGCCCTGTTAGAACAGAGAGAGAAGGCTGTGAAGATGTTGGTCTGGCCCTGTGAATACACCTGTTCCTCTGCAACCCCTGAAAAGTTTAGGAAAATAAAATGGGCCAGAAGTTAACATCTAACCTGAAGCCTGACCCTGTCTGTGCTGAGACCCACCCCCACTCTGGCGCCTTTGGAAGGCCCCGCCCATCCCTCCAGTACTCAGTGAGACTGAGCATCCCAGTTAATTGAGGAAAATGAGATCTTGATGATAAAGTCCATTTACATTCTTCATTCGGGTAAATGCCAATCTTCTGAGCACAACATAAATGGTAACTTTGAAGATTTGCAATGTTTCTAAGATGCACCACACTCATCCTGTGGTGAGCTGGACGTCTTTGGGGTGACTGAGGAGCACACAGGCACAGCCGCCGGCCTGTGAGCACGAAGAGCTCCGCCCACTGAACATCCCGGGCCCCCAAAGGCGAGCGAGGCAGGTGGTAGCCAGCCTCCCCACGACTCCCTTGCCCTGTCTTCTCCCTCGTGCGGCCGGGTGAGGGCCTGGCTGGGAGCTTCCCTGCTCCTTCACCAGCAATGCTAGGGAAAAGGCTTTTCTCCCCCCAACTTCTCAACAGATCATAGAATATATTTTTCAACTTAGGACCCTGACTACTTATCGTCATTGTGTTGCACAGCAGCCTTTTGTTTCCTTCTGGGTCCTGACTGTTCTGAATGGGTGTGGCGACAGGAATCAGATTAGCAGAGGTCACCAAGTTGGTTCTGCCCACAAGCAGACAGGACTTAACTTTCTTAACTGAATACTTGCATGTCACGTATGTTTGCCATTCATTGATAACCTCTTAGACTAGTACTTTCTTCTTTTTATTTTATTATTACTTCTAATCCTCACCAAAGGTCTGTTCACTAGTCTTAGAGAGCTCAGAAGGGAGAGAGAAACATCGATTTGAGTGAGAAACATCAACAGGCTGCCCCCCATCGGTGGGTGCCCAACCAGGCATGGAACCTGTGCCTTTGGGCACAGGACGGAGCCCCAATCAACTGAGCCACCCAGCCGGGGCCAGCCCTTTGTATTTTTTCGGTAGATTATGCTCATGTGCTACGAAATGCTAACGGAACAAAAGGGTTTAATAAGAACTGGCATTAATGATTTGCATGTAAACCAATCATTCTGGTGATCTGTGTATAAACTAAAGCCTTGATCCACAAGAGTTCTAGAAGCTTTTTGTCTTTACCTTATGAAACAACATTCTCATTTTTGTTATAAATGTTGGTTCTCCTTAAAGTCTAATCGAGCATTACACGGAGCAATGTGCGTGTCCCATCCCTGCCACTCAGCTTCCATTCCTGGGGGGGATTTCTAGAAGCAGTTTCCTGCCTCCTTTTCAGTGGTGACACAACACTCTCTCTCACCTCGTCATTGCTCTCTCTCTGTGAGGGCCGGTCCACCACCCCAGCCCCGCCCCAGATCCTTCTACGCAGGTGGGAACGTCAGGTATCTGCGATCTCAGGCACAGGAGCTGCTAGCCACGTGCCAATGCTAAGTGCTTGAAACGTGCTAGCGAGGCTGAGGAGCTGAACTTTTTATTTTAATTATTTAAGAGCCCATGTGGCCAGTGGCTATTGTATCTCTCTGGACAGTGCAGATTAAAGAGAAGTAGGCCTTGCAACAAAAATGAGGATGTTGCTTTATATAAAGTAAAGCCCAGAATTCCTTCCTTTAAAACCCCTTCAGGTCAGCACTTCCAGGGGCACGTGGATCACCTGGGGGTCCTGGTGGAATGTGGATGCTGACGGAGCTCCGGGGCATGGGCCTGGAGTGCGAATGAAGAGCTCGGCCCACCAAATTCGGTAATATACCAAGTCTAGGACACTCTTCAGTGTGGATAAAGGCCAATCCTTTGAGCACCAACATATGCTGTGACTTTTAAAATATGCAGTATTTCTAAAATACACCACACCTGTCCTGTCTCATGCCACAGTGAGTTGGGTGTAATCCGGGTGGTGGGGAGAGGGTGATGCCACTGACCACATGTCACACTTAGAGAAGGTCCAGGGATGAGAGCAGACTCATTTTCAACTTAGTAAAATAACTAGAATCTCTTTCTCACACATGCACTAAAGACACACCCATAGTCACCACTATTTCCATTTGTCAGGCTACTCAGGCAAATCTGTGCTGCTTCTTTGCAGAAGAAACCGCCATCGAGCAGCATGGCCCGTCTGCAGGAAAGGACTTGCTAAGTGACAGACGTGTGTGGGGACCCAGCTGAAAGTCTATTGCTTACCTTGACGGTGCAACTCCAACCAAATTTGGACCCAAGCCTCTAAACAGTGACTTTGGTCCCTCCTTCTCCAAGATTGACCTGAGAAATAAAAAAAGATTCATCTGTAAAATCCTTAGGCCAGGCCTACGCATCACAGCTGACAGCCTTCCCATTGGGTCCTTGAGTAAAGAAAGAATAGACTGTTTAGAAGACCCCAGGCCTCATGCGAGTACACTGCAGGACAGAGCAGGGGCCGAAGAACTGGGCTGGTTAGCACTGGGAGAGCGGGCTTCAGAAACGTCAGTCCGACTGTTGGCCAGACGCCCGGGGCCTGCGAGTGGAAGCCCCGTATGGGACAACAAGCACTGGCGAAGTCTGACTCAGGGGACAGTGTCCTCATGGTGACAAGGTTCACTGTCAAACAGGCTCAGGGACTTCTTTGGATGGTGCTTCTTTTGGATTTACTCCCAATTTATAATAATCCAATCTCTAGATTTCTACCTGTTGTAGGAGTGCCCCAAAAAGAGATATAAGCAATAGAAAAACCTGATAATTTTTTTATTTTTTATTTTATTGATTATGCTATTACAGTTGTCCTATTACCCCCCCTTCATTCCCCTCCACCCTGCACACCCTCTCCCACCCACATCCTCCCCTTTAGTTCATGTCCGTGTGTCATAAGTTCTTTAGCTTCTACATTTCCCATACTATTCTTGACCTCCCCTCTATTTTCTACCTACCATCGATGCCACTTATTCTCCATACTTTCCCCCCACCTCCCCCTCCCACTCCCCTGCTGCTAACCCTCCATGTGATCTCCATTTCTGTGGTTCTGTTCCTGTTCTAGTTGTTTGCTTAGTTTGTTTTTGTTTTTGTTTTAGGTGTGGTTGTTAATAATTGTGTGTTTGCTGTCATTTTACTATACATGTTTTTTACCTTCTTTTTCTTACATAAGTCCCTTTAACATTTCATAAAATAAGGGCTTGGTGATGATGAACTCCTTTAACTTGACCTTATCTGAGAAGCACTTTATCTGCCCTTCCATTCTAAATGAAAGCTTTGCTGGATAGAGCAATCTCGGATGTAGGTCCTTGCCTTTCATGACTTGGAATACTTCTTTCCAGTCCCTTCTTGCCTGTAAGGTCTCTTTTGAGAAATCAGCTGACAGTCTGATGGGAACTCCTTTGGAAGTTACTGTCTCCTTATCTCTTGCTGCTTCTAGGATTCTCTCCTTCATTTTTAACTTGGCTAATGTAATTACGATATGCCTTCGTGTGTTCCTTCTTGGGTCCAACTTCTTTGGGACTCTCTGAGCTTTCTGGACTTCCTGGAAGTTTATTTCCTTTGCCAGAATGTGGGAAGTTCTCCTTTATAATTTGTTCAAATAATTTTTCCACTTGTTGCTCTTCCTCTTCTCCTTCTGGTATCCCTGTAATTTGAATGTTGGAATGTTTAAAGATATCCCGGAGGTTCCTAAGCTTCTCCTCACTTTTTTGAATTCTTATTTCTCCATTCTTTTCTGTTTGGTTGTTTCTGTCTTCCTTCTGATGCATTCTATTGTTTTGAGCCCCAGTTTCCTTGCCATCACTATTGGTTCCCTGTGTATTTTCCTTCATTTCTCTTATTGTAGCCTGCATTTGTTCATCTAATTTGTGACCAAAATCAACCAATTCTGTGAGCATCTTGATCACCAGTGCTTTGAACTGTGCATCGGATAGGTTGGCCATCTATCGGTTGCTTAAAAGTACTGACTGTGGGACTTGCAATGCTGTTTGAGCCATCTTTTTCTTTTTCTTTTTCTTCCCTTTGGGCCTGTCGCACCTGTTACACTTAGGGGCAGAATCTTAGGTGTTCACCAGGGCGGGGCACCCCAGTTGCTGGGTTGTGATGCTGTATGTGGGGGTGGGGTCCGGGAGGGAACAATGGCGCTTGCTCCGTTCTCTGTCGGACCTCAGTCCCTTCTGCTGCTTCCCCCAAGCAAACTGGGCCCCTTTGGTGCCAATTCCCGTGTGGGTGGGCTTGTGAACCTTGTGGGACTCTCCAAGGACCTCTCCTGTGAGGCTGGGAGTCTCTCCCTGCACCTCAATCCCCACAGGTGTTTTCAATCAATGCCCCCAGGCTCTATTTCCCAGCGCTGTGATCCTGGGTTGCGTGCAGTGCCTTGCTTCACAATTCCTGCCTTGCTGGGCCTGCCATTTGCCATCCCTTGGCGGGGGTCTGCCAGCTGCCGCTTGCGAGCTCAGGGTCCACCTGCTGCGGTCTTGCACGCCCTGGATGCCTTACGCACCTGGTCCCAATGCTCTCTGCTCTCCGTGCCACGACCCACACTGGGCTGCCTGATTTTGCCCCTCCTACCGGTCTGGATGAATGGGTCTATTTTAACTTCTTGGTTGTCCGACTTCCATACAGTTCAATTTTCTGTCAGTTCTGGTTGTTATTCTGTTTCTAAATTGTTGTTGTCCCTATCTTGGTTGTGCGAGGAGGCTACCTACACCTCCATCTTGGCCGGAGGTCCCAAAAACCTGATTAATTTTTATGGGGTAGATGGATGTTACTTAAAGCCAAAGCCTCCTATCTCAAGTTCAAAGAGAACACTGTGCCTACTTCTTCTTTTTCATTTTTTTCCATGGCGGTAACATATGCATAACGAATACTTTCACCATCTAACCATTTTCAAGTGTATGGTTCAGCACACTCACTGCTGTGAGACCAACACCACCATCTCTCCCCAGACTCTTGCACCCTCTCACACGGAAATTCCAACCCCAGGAAACGCTACCTCTCTGCACCCCCTGCCCTCCCCCCGCCCCCGCCATGGGCATCCACGGTCTTCCTGTCTCCATGGATCCGACTGCTCCAGGAGGCTCCTATGAATGGAAAGATACAGTCCTTGTCCTCTTACGACTAGCACATCTCACTGAGCATAATGTCTCAAGGTTCATCCACATTGCAGCATGTGCCAGAATTTCCTCCTTTTTTTAAGGCTGAGTAACATTCCATTGTGTGGCCCTGGCTGGTGTGGCTCAGTGGGTTGAGTGCTGGCCTACACATCAAAGGATCACCAGTTCGATTCCCAGTCACGGCACGTGCCTGGGTAGTGGGCCTCTAAATGAGAGGCAATGACACATTGATGTTTCTCTCCCTCCCTTTCTGTCTCCTTTCCCTTCTCTAAAAATAAATAAATAAATAAATAGAATCTTAAAACAAACAAACATCCCATTGTGTGGATGGACCACATTTTGTCCATCCATTTAACCTGTCCATGGACAGTGGGGTGGCATCCACCTTTCCACTGCTATGAATAGTGCCGCTGTGAACGCCAGCGTCCAGGCACCTGCTCCAGTCCCTAGTTTAACCTCTCTTGGTGCACGCCGAGAAGGGAACTGCTGGGTCACGTGGCAGCACCAGGTTTAAGTTTCTGAGAATTTGCCACACCGTGCACCACGGCGGCTGCACCATTCCACATTTCTACTGACAACACATAGCTTCCCATTATCCATACCCCACCAACATGCGTCAAAAAACAAAACTGTTAAGCACAGTTTCTGATGAAAAAAGACTAAAAAAGCTTTAAAAGTTGCTAAATATTGTTTCTGATTAAAAGCGACTCCAAAAGCCCTAACAGGATTGCAGAGAACATTCTTCAGAGACCTTCCCACTCTGATGTAACGAGTCTTCAGGTTGGTTCAACTCACTTTTTTCAACGGCTCAATTTTCATGGTATCCAAGAGAATTTACGTTGTTAAATTAGGGTTCTCTCTGATTCAATCTCCTTTTCTTACTAAGGATTTTCTTCACTTGATAATCAGTACTTCCAATCTGACAGCATTCTTAGTTGGACAAGTTCAGAAATAATCACTGTTTTCAAGAAAGTTTATATAACGTTTTACCTTCATTATGACATTGAAGGTAAAATAAAAAGGTATCTTTCACTTTATGGAAAAGACATTCCTATAAAACTAATTGTAAAGTGAATCCTGCCAAGTTCTGTTTCTATTTCTACCGATGTCCCCCCGAGGACATGCGCACTGACTTTTTAGACAGAGGGGAGGGAGGGAGGGAGGAACACTGGGTTGAGTGAGAGGAGCCAGATGCAGGAGGCCACAAACACCTCTTACGACTTCGTGTATATGAAAAGTCCAGGTGACAGATCTATAGTGACAGAAAGTAGATTAGTGGTCAGCAGCTTAGGGCTGGGACTGGGGGTTGGCGGGGGGAATGCGGAAGAAAAGCAGTTAACTATCTGCTTTAAATGTGTAAGTTGTATGTGAATTTTATCTCTTTTTTTTAAAGATTTTTTTTTTATTTTTAGAGGGGGGAAGGGAAGAAGAAAGAGAGGGAGAGAAAGAAACATTAATGTGTGGTTGCCTCTCGAGCGCCCCCCACTGGGGACCTGACTTGGCCCACAACCCAGGCATGTGCCCAGACCTGGAATTGAACTAGAGACCCCCTGGTTTGCAGGCCTGTGCTCAATCCATTGAGCCATACTAACCAGGGCTGAATTTTATCTTAATAAGCTATTAAAAAAGAAAAAGAAAAAGAAAAAAACCATGGTGATGGGCGGGGGGAGTGGAGGGAGGAACATGGAGACAACTGTACTTGCATTAAAAAAAAAGAAGAAAACACCCGCAGGGAAGAAAGAAAGAAAGGCTCCCTGAAAACGGCGCAGAGTGGAAGAGATCGGCAGAAACAGGGTCTAAAGAAAACTTGGTTCTTGTGCGAAATCCACATTTACAACAGATAACTGAGAAAACTGGAGTACGGACTGCAGATGGGTGAAAAAGTGGTGTGTCAACATTAGGCTTCTTGAATTTGAACGCTGCTGAGGCTTTAAGGGAATACTGTTCTTGGGGAGCAAATGCTGCCGCACGGAGGGCGCAGGGGCGTGACAGGTGCGATCTATTTAAAAGGCAGCTCAGGAGAGGTGGGGACACACAGAGAATGAGAATGAAAAGGCAGACGTGGCGATATGTTACATGTCGGGGATTCGAGGTGAAGAGTATGAGCAAGTTATTTGTGCTGTTCCTGGCAGTCTTCTTAAGTTTTAAGTTTTTTCAGAATAAAAAGTTCTTTTAAAACATAAGCTACCCGCTCTAGGTGGTAAAAATACTGGACTCATGAGGACAGCCCAGCAGTCTCGGGGACAAGGCCTGGGGGTACAGACACTCTGGGGGTTTCTGCGAGCCCGACGTGCCGCACGGAGTTCCTTGAGTCTCAGTGGATGTCCCCGCTGGCCAAAAGCAAGTCATCGGGCCCTTCGCAGAGGCGTGAGCATTCAGTGTTTCCAGCTTTAGATCCTGCACTCCTCCTCTTTCTTACCGTAGGACTGTGCTCTCAGGAAGCCAAGCTCCCTGAACAAAAACTTTCTTAACTAACACCTTGGAGTGACCTACACCTTCCAGTTTGTAAAAGACTTCCAAATAGTCAATAGATTCAAAATGTCTGACATCCAGATTGCCTCTGTGGTTCCCGTAAACACAGAGTCATCCAACCACAGCGAAGGGCTCTCCGGCTCTGGGAAGCCCGCGGCCTCTCATCTATAATGCAGCAGGGAACACGCGTCCCGGAGTGACCCGGGCCTCCTCGGAACTGCAGAAAGGCTGTCTCCATAGTGACACACATTAACAGCGGGCAAAAAGTCAGCTCTGTTACATAATTCAAACTTCTAACCTTGCTGCACGTAGACAGAACTCTTCTGGAACAATCAAGTTCCTGCTATAAATGGTACACTTCAGCCTCAAAGGAAAGCATGTTAGGATCCAGACTAGTTTTCCCACAGCCTTAGAAACTTCCATTTAGGAAAGAAATGCAGAAAGAAACTAGGGCCTTATTTGGAGCATTTCACCTTCACTGGTTTTAGATCACAACCCCAGATGAAGATCTCAGCTGAACACACCAGCTTCATTTTTATAAGACCGTGACTAGATTGCTAATATATTATTTTTCAGATCAAAAAGGCACCTGAAGAAAAATTACCTGAGTAATGTAAAGGACAGGAAGAACTCTGATTTAAAAAAAAAAAGTAGATCATAAGACTTTTTAGAGCAGATACCCAAAATGAATCGATACATTATTGCCATTTGGCAAACCTAACAGTGAGAGCCTTTTTAAGTTAAGTATATTAAACGCACAGAGGCTGAGACACAAGCAAACACTGGTTTGCATTTTGCAAAGTAAACTTCCTATAAACCAATTCCAATGTCTGAAGTCATTTAAAGAGGCACTTCCTGGAAGAGGAAGACCAGCGAGCAGCCTCGGTGCCACCACTGTGCCTGCGCAGGGATGGCTGCTGGGAGAATGGGAAAGCAGTCTGGTAGCAACCCAGTGGGGAGATGAGAGGTGGCTGGACCGGTGTGATGGGAGAGGGAAGGGCGGTCACCTTCTTCTGTATGACCCCAAAGGACAGCGCTGCACATGCTGCCACCCGGTCTGCACGCGAGTCTGAGTGGCAGACCACTCTCAGGACCCGTCAGCAGGAAGACAGGCATGTCCTCTGAGGAGTGGGCATACTCTCTGTAGAAGAGCATGGTGTGACATGGTACTCCCTTTTCAGCCTCGGCTACCAAGAAACCCAGGTGCAAATCTTACATTTAAAAAGTACAGGACGTGCACAGTATGGCGGTGGCCAATATGCCTTATTTACATGGCTGGGTATGTGTTAAACTCTTCATATGCAGGATCTTTCTGATGTGCCAAAATCCATTCATTCATTCAATTCGTACTGAATGCCTGCTAGGTGACAGGAAGCATTCTCAGTGGTTGGGGACACCTTGGTGACCAAAATAAATCAAAGTCCCTGACTCCAAGAAACCTCCTTTCTGGTGGGGGCAGGAAGAAAACTAATATGAACAAGTAAGCTCTCCTCTGTGTTGGATGGAGGTTTAGTGCTGGGGATAAAAATAAGGCAGGAAGGAGGGATGGCGCACGAGGGGAGGCTGTTTTAAATAGCACCGTCACTGCGGGGCCTCCCTACAGAGGTGACAACTGAGAGTCAGTCCTGCAGATAACGTCCAGTCCCAGGGCCCTGAAGTGGGATGTGCCAATGTTCTTGACCTTTTAAAGGGACAGCTGAAGGGGTGTGGGAGGGGCTACGTCAGAGAAGTAACAGGAGGGTGACAGCTATGTGGAGATGGGCAGGCCACAGGGCCAGGAGGAGAGGGTAGGCGCTAGAGGCATCTGAACAAAAATCTCAGCTAACAGACAAGGACGGGGAGGGGAGCAGGTCTTGGGCCAGACCAGGCGGGGGCTCGGGTGGTAACCCAGGTGGGGACCCGGTGGCTTCCATCAGGACAGCAGTGGAGAAAACAGAAAAGGGGTCACAGGCAGTGTGTGCATCTGTGGAGTGGGCAGAAGGAGCTGCTGGGAGCAGTGAGGCTGGGAGCTCAGTTCTCTACAAGGGGTGCTCTGGGTGCCCACCACACACCCAAGAGGAGCTGTCACACAGGCAGCTGGATGCGTCGTGCGGCCCCAAGGAGAGGCGGGCTCTGGGCCCTGGGCTGTCAGGCTGCAGCTGTAGCAGCGACGGGAGAGAAGCCACAGCGAGTGGGCAGATGCATCCCCAGGAGACTGGGCTGGAGCCCTTGTCTCCAGCAGAAGCAACTTGAGAGTTTACCGCTTTCAGATTTTTCTTTGAAAGCGGTAAGTGCACATTAAAAATGGCCTCACTAAGTCATTTAACTCCAATTTGAGGTTCCTCTTTTACAAAGTAGGGTAACATCATGCCTGATTGCTAATCTCACAGGATTGGTGGGAAAAATCAATAACATAATACTACAAAAAGCAGCCATTTTTAAATTGGAAGCTATTAAATATCAGCTGAGAATCTTAATAATGTACATATATCAAGCTGCAGAACTAAAGCTTTAATGAAATAGCTCTTGGGCGAGAAGTGCCATTTTATACACTTTTCTAACAAACTGGCATTTTAACAAGATTTTTACTTAAAACTCCCTTCTTTCTATTTTGATGTGAACACGGACTCGAGGGTTTTCCCAAGCACTCATGTGGAAGCGGTGTCTCATTACTGCGTGGCTGCGGCTGCTATGGGCCCTGCTCCCAGTTTTAAATGACAGAGAGGCTCTTTTTCTTTGATTTACATTTCAATAAACAACGGTCCTAATTGGGGAAAAAACACACGGAGAGAGATTTATTGGAGCTAGAGAGACACACACCCCAGAGGTGCAGAGCGCGCAACCGCAGCCAGCTGACCCGCAGGAGCGAGCTCACGTGCGCCACCTCCCTCCACGCTCCGGGCAGCAGTGTCCCGGGGAGAGTACACCTGTGGGCCCGCCACCAGTCACGAGTTGTTTGGGAAGCACGGTGGCAGGAAGTTCATCTTGTGTATTAATAAAGTTGGCAAATTACCTGTCCATTTCATTATGCCCCAAGCACTTCATGTTCCTCTGAAGTGAGATGTCATTTGAAACACTGCCACTGCCCAACCGTATGAAAAGGCCAACCGGGGTGCGGACGTTTCATAGCCATGTCTTCTGGAGGACGTGGGGGCTGTCCCTCTCCTTCCTGAGATCAGAGCGGGCCTGCCACCTGTCTCCTGGGCCCAGCCCGGACCTGCGCCTCTGGGCCTCCACTCCCCTTCGCAGGGTTTAACTTGAACAGCGGACTCTTCTAAGGTCTAGCTGCCTTTCTCTGGCAGGGCTTCTGATTCCCTCGCTCGGGGCCTTGCCCTCAGCCGCTGCTCCTGTGCCCAGTTTTGCTCAATAAGCGTGGATGTGCCCTTGTCCACATGTTTGGCACGGGTGCCTTGGAGGCAAGCTTTACAAACAAAACGTACCCAAAAATAAATCCGGTGCTTCCCCACTCATTCTTCCTTATCTAAGATGTGACCGAACTCTGTCCAAAGGGCTACGTACTGTGGTTCTTCGGACAGAGCATTTCCACTTTCCTGTATCGTTGTCTACTATTCCCCAGCTAAACGACTACATTGAGCAATAGCAGTGCCTTTCCTGAACACAGCCTCTTCCCGCGGCGCGTTTCGGAGATCTGACCGTCAGGTGCAGTTAGGTTCAACCAGCTTCCTGAGCACCTCTTTTAAAGCACAGGGGCCCGAGGGGAAACTCAGACATCGTCACGAGCTCTTCTGAATTTCTGATTTTGCCTTAAGCATAGATGCCGATATGTCAAATTCAACTTATATTTAGCTACTTCATAAGTGAATGAGACATTTTTAATGCAGTAAAAATAGTAAATTAGGCAGGCAGCCTACGTATGAAACAAAAATATTAAAACTATTTTATACTAAATATATATTAAAACTTCTCTATGAATGTAAAATTATTTCCAAATAAAAATTAAAACACTGAAACATTTTGTTTCCAGCTCACTCCCTCTTAAGATACTCAAAACCCTTCTCTGGTGAAGTTTGGAATTTTTAATTTCATCCCACCACCCTACAGTCTCCTGCTAGGCCTCGGAAAGTTCTGGCCAAGAGCACGTTGGCAAAACGATTTGCATGTGCATCTCTGATCTGTTCCGCTAGGCTTGCTTTGGCCGCCCCTGGATGGTGACCACGTGGACACCAGGTGACCTGGTACCAAGGGAGTGAGGTCAGAGTTCAAAGGTATTGGTCCAGAAACCTAATTCTTCGGTTTGGACAAACGCTGTGCAAATAGAACATCCTGTTTGATGAGCTTAATAAACATTCTGAATCGATGGTGGGGGGTCTGGCGGGAGTCCAGAATGGGGGCTGGACTTACTTCAGAACCTGTAAGAGTCCAGGTGTCATGGACGTTGGCCTCACCACTCCAGCTCCACTGATGGTCCCCAGATGGACCTGAGGATAATAGATGGTGCGAAGAGCTAGTCTCGAGGACTGCAGCCTTGTCTTAATGACTTCCAGGGGACAAGTGAAAATAGCACCGACCGTGCCCCCGCACCTGCAGGGAGAGAGAGCACAGCAGGATGAGAAAAGCCCCACCCTCCTCTGCACAAGTGAAACGTGAAATCTAACTTTTCTTTATTAGCAAAAGAGGACCTGTGTTCACTTCCTAATCAGAACATACGGGGCAGTAAAAAAAATATACAGTTGGAATCCCAGCAGCCGAAGAAATAACCATCGCTGACGTGTCAGCACCTCCTCCAGGGCTTTTCATGACTGGCTTCTGAGCCTCTCCCCCGCCATCCAGACACTGTGAGCGACACTCTCGTCGCCTGTGCTGGCTGCGCACTGCTCCCCTGCGTCAACACGCGATACTTTAACCAGTTTCTGACCGTCAGCCAGTCGTGCCGTTTCCAGCTTCTCTACCAGGTTGCAATGAACAGTCCAGAAAATGCATCGTTTCTCAGTCAAACAAGTATTCAGATGATGCTACTACCTGAAAATCAACATTTACTACTACAGACTTCTATTAAAACCTGATTAATTTGGACCCCACTGAACATTAAATCAAAGCTTGGTTTTAATGACAAAAGCATTATCCTCTGTGTTTTCATTAGCCACCATGTCTCTCTGAGTCAGGGTTCCCCTTTATAATTTTTTCATATCAAAATATTACCTGATTTAAAAACTTAAGAAATTTTCTTCGAGACAACTCTCCTTCCATCTTTTCTTATCCAGTAATAACCACAAAACCGGGTGCTTGACGGGCTGGTGGTAACTCAGTGTCGTGGACCATCTAAAGCCATCCCGCCCACCACCGACGCGGGCTCCACTCCTGGGGAAGCACAGAGACGGCCAGGACCTGCGTCTCATCATCTCTGTGTCCCTGGCACCAGCCATCAGAACTCCTGAGCTCACGAACAGTATTTGTGAAGCAAAGGAATTACTCAATTGAGGTTTCAAGGAGAGGGTCTTTTAAGGGATCTAAATGTTTGAAGATAGCACAGCACCTCCTGCCTGCCTGCTACCCCAGGTGACGGGCACTTGGCTGAGGTACGGTGGCCCCTGGCACAACGGGTGGCTCACTAGGAATGGCCCGGCATCAGCATCTCTGGGAAGAGTCACAGCAGGGGCAGGAAGAACAGCCCTGGCAGCGCACAGGATATTCAGTCAGCCTCCCCCACACCAGACTCGAAGTCCCCGTGCAGTGCTTCGCGGGGCCCAGAGAGCGAGGCAAACCCTGACGACGCAGTGCTGGGGGCTGCTGGCTGCAGTGCAGGTGTCCCCACCGCTGGCTGACCGCTGTCTCAGGACGAGCGTCCGACCCTCCCACCACCTGCACAGCAAGGCCTGTGATTCAGCCTCAACCCCCCGCCCAAAGGAATCTAAATGTCAGAGAAAGGGAGTAAGTGTACAGGTTTGGGAGGCGTGGGGAAGGAAAACAGGCATTTTGGGTTACTTAGGTAAACCTGCTTTAAAATCAGGACAGTAATACTTAACCTAAGTTAAGCTCTCCTGGGGGCCTAAGCCCATCGACCACAGAAGCAAGGCAGGGGATCCGTCAGAAGAGGGTGGAAGGCTGGCAGGAAGGCCCCGGCGTAGGACACGGCTGGCATTCCCCCAGAAGTCGCCTGGGGAATGGGGGTGGTATTACCTTTAATTCGCAGACAGGGACCCTGGGTCTCAATGAGGTTACACACTTTCTCCAAGTTGCAAAGTGGCTAAGTAGCTAAACTGCAACCCAAATCCAGACTCCTGGCAGCAAAGCCTGTGTCTGTCCCACTGCACTCGGGGAACCCTCTGGGGACACCATGGAAGACAGGCACTGCAGACAGGTCTGCTGGCTAACGGACACTATTTTCACTCATACTCAAAATGGAAAACTGTTGCACAGATAAGCAGGACTTTAAAACTGTAAAGTATCCTTTTGTACCAACAAAAGACCGTGAGCTGAACTGAATGCTGTTCCATATAATATAACTGGCTCTAATACATATCTGGCTCTAACCCCCAGAATGTTGCTGAGGAAAACAGGCTCTGATGGGAGTGTTTAAAAACAAGGTAAAAGAGTAACTTCTTACCATGTCTTTTCGCGCAAAATAATTACTCTTATCTACTACCATAATCAAGTGTTTAAAAAGTATACTTGATTATTTTTTACATTTTTATTTATTTATTTTTAGAGAGAAGGGAAGGGAGGGAGCCCTCACTGGGCTCACTGGGGCTCACGTGCCCTCACTGGGAATCAAACCAGCGACCCCCTGGTTCACAGGCCAGCACTCAACCACTGAGCCGCACCAGCCAGGGCAAATGCCTGGGTTTCAGGCCAGGTCCCCAGTATGTGGGGAGTGTGAGAGGCAACCGCACATTGATGTTTCTCTCCCTCACCTTCTCCCTCCCTTCCCCTCTGTCTAAAAATAAAACAAAATCTTTAAAAAATAATAAATTCTTAATTAAAAAAAGCTTTAAAAAGTATATTTTAAAACACTGGAAAACTTATATGCCACAGAGTAAGACAAAGAAATAGCTGAAATATAATTATGTTCAACAACAAGATTCCACACCACTAAACCGCCCCACCCCCCGAGAGTTTCTGGGTAAATTCTTTCATCAGAAAGTCAACAAATTCAAATATGACACAGGTCTGACACAGGTCAAACACCTTTGCTTCGTCCCCAAGTCAGCTGCACTTCTTATCTGGCCAACTGTCATCCAAATCTATACCCCGATCAAAGGATGGCCTTCAGGACAGCGTGTCTGCTTAACAAGGCAAACATCCCACAATCGATGAGTCGGTGGACTCTTTGAGGGCGGCCAGCCCCGCTCACTCTTGCAGTCACTCCGTCACCGGCTGCACGCCATGTCCAGGCGGCAGTGGGCGGCAGTGGTGGGCAGGCCCTGCCCAGCCTTCCAGACCACCCACCTGGGGGCACACTAAGGCACACAGAAGTGGGTGCTCCCTTACCTGCTAGGAAAGGACTCTTCAGTGAAAAAAGTGTCCAAAGGGTACTCTAAAACATTAAGCTGCACCGGACAGGCGTTCACTACAATGCTCTTACTTAGAAGCAAACAAGCTCTGTATTAGGCTGAAGTTCACAGCAGAAGACTCCAAAGGGTCTTCCTGAAACTTAAAACATTTTATAGGAGAATTTTAAAAGGATCTTCCTGTTCAACTCCTTTTTCTTTCTTCATGAGCCAGTATGTACAAAATATTCATCAGTCTGGGAAGACAAATGAATCAAAATACTAGCCCTGGCCAGGAGGCTCAGCTGCTTGGAGCACCAGCCCATATGGTTGCAGGTTTGACCCCCCAGTCAGGGTGCATGTGGGCGCCCACCCACCAATGTTTCCCTCTCTCTAAAATTAATAAGCATAGTAGGAAAAAAGAAAAAAAAAACACCTGGCTTTCCAAATTTTTCTAAACATAATGCATCATGTTGGGTCCAGAGCACTTAAGAATGCAACAAATTCCATTCTCTGTAGAAGGGTTCCCGTTAATTCTTAATTACTTGACATGAAGAAACCCTTCCATGTCAGCCTGGCTCCCAGTCTTGGTCAGTGGGCTGGGAGGAAGCCCCACCCACAGCATCCCCACAGCAGTTATGCCCAGGACCGCTCTGGGGTCTCGGGTCCAAGAGGCCCTGTGGGCCAGCCCTCCCCACCACTGCTTCCCGGCGGTGCTCCACTGAGCATCCCTCCCATTGTGACTCTCAGGCAGGTTCTGTGACTTTGGGCTCATGACTTTCAGCATTTTAGGTTCAGTCCCGTCTAAAACTTCAATCTCAAATCTGACTCGAGACCACAGCCAGCTAGACAAGGGGCTCGAGGAGACGTGGTCCACTCTTTCACCTCGTCTGTCCTGCCTTTGAAGGTGCTCGGGCACGGGGTCAGGAGAAGTGAGTGGTTTCTGTCAATGGTCTCGGTCATGCTGTGGGAGCTCCCTGGCTGTGACTGTGTCGATGGCTGCAGCCAATGTTACGATTTCACAAAAATGGTGTGTGACCTCAGCCACATATGGCGTGGTGCCCCAACACTGGGAACCCCCAGGCTGGTCCCACCAGTAGTCCCTCTGCCAACTTCCTTCAGCTGGCTCTACTTGGTCTGGAAACCCTGCGAACACCACTGGGCGCCTTTCCTTCCTTTGGTCCGAATGCTCCCCGACACCAAGCTGGTGGGGCTCGCTAGTGTCCTTCGTGCCTGCTATGAGGCAACGAGACTGATACGAGGTAGGAAGTCCCCCCACCATGTCCTTCTCAGCCTGCTGGCACGGGCTAGTGCAGGAGCCCCCCTGCAGGCAGCCTCTGGCCACAGAGCAGGTGGCCCCTCTCTCAGCCTCACCAGCTCCCTCCATGCATGGAGCCCACGCAACAAGGGGCTGGGGACCGGAAAGGGGAGAGTGGCAGGAAAAGTCTCTCTCAACACTCCATGTGTCCATGACAACTATATAGTTGCCACATGACAACTATAACCTCCCTGCTCGGTGTGTGTGGTCTGGGGTGGAACGGCTGGTGGCAGTCGGACTTCGCCCCCTTTCCACGACTTAGTGCAGGCTCCTTTGGGCTCAGCTCCGGTCCTGGCAGCCAATGCTCAGCCAACAGGAAAAGTCGCATTCAACACCCAGTGACACGGTGACACAGCGTTGGCCTCAGGGAACAGACTAATTCTGATGAGCTACCAATGTCTAAGACCGCTCAAGTCTGAAGTGGGAGGCACAGTTTAAGAGCTGTGCATAACGATCCACAGACATACAGGAGGAGAACAGCGCAGAAAGAAATACATTCTCATTATATTAATCATTATAACCTCTACCACTTAATTTCTATTTTGTGTACACATTTTCTAATGTGTGTAAGATCAACAGAGTAATATAAATACACATGGGGACAGGCACAAACATTTCACAGTGCACACTGGCAGGTGCACTGGAGTTCTAGAGAAAGCCAGGCTTCAGTCAGGACTTACCTGAACAGCTCAGCAGGGTCACTGTGTGAGCTGGAGGACTGCTCTGCCTTCTAGAAACACCTGCTTGATTCTCGGGTTGAAGTAGTCTGAAGACCACTATTCCAGACCAGTGGTTCTCAACCCGGACAATTTTACCCCCTCCTTGGGCCATCTTGGCAATATCTGGAGGCATTTCTGGCTGTTGACATCAGGGAGGAGGCATAGCATCTAGTGGGTCATAGGGAGGTTGTTAAGCACCCTACAATTCACAGGACGGCCCTGCCCCACGCTAAGCAAAGACTCATCTGGCCAAGGCTGAGAAACCCTGTTCAGAGCAATGAAACGGACAATGTATTTGAAAGCAGTGTAACCAATGTGGAGGCCGCTACCGTCTGTTTTCCTGGCATCCATCCCCTCTTCCTGTCTTAACAAGATCCCAAATTTCTTAAGCCACACAGTTTGGATAGGACTGGACCCATTTTTATGTTTAGCCCCGACTCAGCAGTGGGCACACACCTGAGCCCAAGCAGCGTATGGCTGGCAGCACTGGCTGGTTAGAGATGGGTGCGTGTCCAGGTTGGTCCAATCGGAGTGAAGCTCCAGACTGTTCAACGGTGGAGAAACAGCAGGAGCTGCTGTGAGAGCCACATTGTGTGTGTGCAGGGACCAACCAGGGAACCAAGCAGGTGTTTCTAGAAGGCAGAGCCGTCCTGCAGCTCACACAGTGACCCTGCTGAGCTGTTCAGGTAAGTCCTGACTGAAGCCTGGCTTTCTCTAGAACTCCAGTGCGCCTGCCAAGAATCAAGCAAGGGGGAACTAAGTTTTTTCCTGTTTGGAACTAAAAGCCTCCTGAATGAGTCCAGTCCAAAAAAACCTTACAACTACGCTTTTTGGGAAAGCGCTTCAAGGGTTTTACTCTTATCAATGATCCCCTAAAAAGCCGTTTGTCACAGCTCTGCGGAAATGCCCTGGACATTCACTGAATTCACCCCGAGGTAGCGTGCTCTGGGCCCCGCCAGCAAGTACAGATCAGGTGCTCTGGGCAGTTCATCAGCAGCACTGGCCGGGCTTGAACTTGGGCAGGAAGGCCTCGGGGATCTGTCACGACAGCCAGCTCCTCCCTGACACCTACTTGCCTGACTTTCTGAAAAATCTATGACCTCAATTTGCCGGTGCCCTTTCCTCCTTTACTACTTGTTACTTTTTCTATAAAAACATCCCTCCTCCCATTCTCCGCCTTACGTCTTCCTGCCCGGAACTGAAGTCCTGTGTATTACCTGTTTATTTAACCGTTGATCTTTTTACCCACACAGGCCTGGCTTGATTTTTCCCTGTGGACTAAGCTCCTCTCCTCCTGTTTACAGCAAAACAAAGCTATATATATGTATATACACACGTATACACACACACGTATATATATATATGGTCTTTTTGTTGCTTGTTTTCCTTTGGAGTTTCTCAGCTAGATTTCCTTTTTTCTCTCTGTTTTTAACATATCTTGGTTTTTTACCTTTACAATTTTTATTTTTTAATTGTATTTTATTGATTATCCTTTATAATTCTTAAGAACTGAATTTATTTGGGTGACATTGGTTAATAAATTATATAGGTTTCAGGTATACATTTCTATCATACACCATCTATATATTGTATGGTGTGTTCACCACCCCAATGTGGGTTTTTTTAAAAAAAATTGATTTGAGAGACAGAGAACATCAATGTGTTATTCCACTTATTTATGCATTCACTGTTTGATTCTTGTATGTGCCCTGACTGGGGATCAAACCCACAATCTTGGTGTATCAGGATGATGCTCTAACCAATTGAGCTCTAAAAATTTTAAATCATGCATACAAATTTTTACCTTTTAACCCTGAGTTTCAAGTAACAAGTATCATTTTTAACTCGATGTTTTCAACAAGAACCTCTGCTTCCTACAAATACACTGGCTCATTTTAGGCACGGCAGCCAAGGCCAGTGTGCTCCTTGCGACACTGCCACCGACACACGGTCCGGCCCGACCCCCGACCCCAGTCTCTGCAGCTCTTCCGCAATCTCCCCTCTCACCTGCTGGCTCTGTAGTCACTCCTTCAAAAACACCAGCACCTCTCAACACAGAATTTTCTGGCATAAGGTTTAGAAAATTCTGAGTATGCAAATTCTGCATTCACTCAAAGACAAATGCATACTTTTTGATGCAACTAATTATCCTTTAGATGCTATTTCTTGTCTCTCGTCTCATTTAGAAAGAAAATTTTCAATAGCACTGGGAATACATTAAAAACGTTATAACATTTTCTGAGTCTTAACAGAATCAGTATCTGTCACAAATACACAAATCCAAAATAATGTCACCCTATGTCAATACAGTTTCAGCAAATCTTAATATAGACCCCTGTTCATAATTCACAAATAACTGAAGTACTGCTGCTCTCAATTCAGGACAATTCAACAAAGCCACGTCAGTCTACACTTCCAGGCATGACGCATAACACCTTTTGTTCACCTAGGTGACCACTGAACAGGTATCGGTTCAGCCTCTGTAGCAGGTGGGGTACTGTATTTGGGATGCACCATTGAGGAAACGGACAGGGCTGCTATCCTCACGAAGCTTAAATTCTAGCAGGAATCTTTTATCCAAACACCACACAGTTTTTAAAAGTGTTTATTATATATATGAAATACATTGGATGAAATCAATTTATAGTCTTGCTAAACTAATATATATAAAAGCCATATATAAAATATTACATGTACCTTATATTTGTCTTATTAAAATTTCTTCAAGCATTTGAAATGTCTTGCATCTTCTCTACATTGCCCCCAGCAATTATATTAACATGTATCTAACACTTCAAAAGTAACCATTAGCTGATACAGATTAAATTTGCAGAGAAAAACGCAGTATAGGAGTACACCAGGTGATGGCTGTCCATAATAGGGGTGGAGCGAAACTGGATTTTGAAAATATCTTGGATTATATATATTTAAAACCTCAAAGACATACCACGTTCCCACTAAGATAGATATTAAGGGCTCTACAAGTACACTTGATGACAAGAGAAAAAATTATGCCATAAAAATGAGACCAGAAGCATATAATCCAGGCCATTAACCTCTACACGTAATGACAGCTTAGTCTATTTCAGGGGCTGAGCACGTCCCTTAAATCGCACCCTGCGATGCCACTGCTTGCTCAGCAGGGGAAGGGTGTCACTAAGGCTGCATAGACAACCAGAGCCCCCAGGTTGCTGGACAGGAAGATTTAAGGGATTTTTCTCAACAGACATAAGGCCTAGACACAGAAGGGCCACTTCCGCAGATGAGCTGGTTTAGACTGTAGACGCAGAATGGCAGGTTTTGCTGTGGGGTAACAATAAAACCTGTGTGAGCACATCTTGTGTTTAGACAATGCTACCCAGATGTTCAGACAGGAGGAAAGAAAGCAGGAAGCGGCAAAATCCCTAAAAATACTACAAGTCAACATCCAGTGAATGTGGTTCACTCATGCAGAAGTCGCCCAGCCTAAGAGATCGTTTATGAACGTGCCGGTAGGTACCAGATGCCTTAAAAATGTGTTTCAACTCAGCAGTTGTACTTCCGATGGTTTAGCCAAAGGAAATAATTACAGAACTACACACATCACATACAAGGAAGCCCAGTCACTTGTACTGGCTAAAAACTAGCAATGAGAGATTAGAAATTATGCCGTCAAGAGTAAGTAAGTAGTCCCGTGTAAGCATCCTCACTGTCCCCCAGGCCTGGGCTTGGAAACTGCCTCCTCCATTGCAACTGCTGCACGGCGAGGCTCCGTTAGAGGTGCACACAGAGAGCTCACCGCCTACCCTGCTGTCATTAAAACGCAATACAGCACTAGGAAGAAAGCAATTTTTAAAATATGAGCCTACTTTAAAGTTAACTACGTAATTATATTCGGTACATGTACACGTCCACAGAAGCTTTTTCTAAAGTGCTCATTTCTAGGTGTTGGTTTGTGGGTGGTTTTTCTTTCAATTCTCTTTCTTAAAGGGAAACACTGTATTAAAAAGATGACTTGCAGCTTAACGTGGGAGTATTTTAATCTTTGCAAAGAACCCATGAAACTGTCTTTTTAAAAAGTAATTAAATCTGAAAGGCTATTGAGTTGTTTTCAGTGTAGTTCTTACGTTCTAGGACCTAAAATTAATTTTTAACCACTCATAAGCCTGATACCTAATACAATATTTATTCAATGTCATTAATTAGTGATAGCATTAAACTTGGTAGATGGTTAGCTTCTAATGGCTAGTCTATAAGCAGGAGAAATGTGACATTTAAAAAGTGAGGGCTGACCTCTTTTCAAAGGAAGTGAACTTAGTTTGTTGGAAAGATGCCAGCCTGACAACATGGAAACTGGTTACTTAGAACAAAGCAGCATGTCATCCACTGGACCAGGCAGACACACTGGGTTGACTGACTTTAACTGTATGATATGCCCACTCCACACTCAGCTCCTACCATGTTCTTCCCTAAAAGAAGTGCAAGTGCTGTATTTTAGGCTGGTGGGAAGAAATCAAAATCCATTTTAGTTACTGAGAGCACACTTTCAGCAGATTTATTTTCTTTCTTGAACATCTATCTACTAGTGATCCCGGAGTGCTGCTACTGCAGGAACAGAAACCTGTTCAATTCGGGGCTTTGGGCTCTACCCTAATGAAGTCTAATCAGTCTAATCAGTCCAGGGAGCTGTGCCGGCGCCACTGTTTTCTTCTGCCACGAGGCTCCCAGAGGAGAACCAGCAGCCAGAGGGCACTGTGAAGGGCGCACGGGGAGATTGGTCCAGACAGGGCAATCCATCCCACAGCCAGCCTCACATGGCTACACCGGGGCCAGCCAGTCTCTCAGCATGAAACACAAAGAACTCTAAAAAAAGACCACCTTACTAACAACAATAAATCGAAATCCCCAAGGATAACATCGATAGAAAAAAATATCCTTTTTGGCTTGAAAAATGGCTTTAACAATACGGCCAACTTGTTGAAAATTTCCCAGAATGACAAATTAACACACTGTCATAATTTAGGAACTGTCCCCCCACCCAAAGTTGAAACATCAGTGGGGAAATGAAGTGAAAGGATGAGAGGGAATGACAGGGAGGCGATGAATAAGAACTTCTTATTTATGAACAGTCACCATTTTTTTGGTTGAAAAAACAAAGAAACTGCCAGAGCCCCCACAATAAGTACATGGAGCTCAGAACCCTTTTACCATATTTTCACAGCTAAGTTTCCAACAGTTACTCGTTTGCAGCATAAACATATCTAGGCGGCAGTCTAAGCTGCAACTAAAATAAGTCAAGGTGACAATCCAGAATAAATTCAATTTTATGGAGACTGTCCTACACAGAAAACCTGCCATGCCAGGCCTGTGAGGTCCTCAAATAAGACTCTGAACATCTGGAAGACTCGAAAAGGACCCAAAGCCACAGGAGGCATTAAAAGAAAAAACATTACTAATACTCAAAAAAAATTTTTGAAGTGTGTTTTCGGAAGAAACAAACAAAGCAGCTCTCTTCCTGAACCCCGCTACCACCCAACCTCCATAAAAATGCGTTGCCTCCATTACAAATATCAGGAGCATGATGATCAAACGAACGCAGCTCTCAAAACAGAAAACATCTCGCCTTGGACGCGTCTACCAGCAGGAAAGAAGCAGTTGCACACACCTTCCTGACCTTGCTTTCTGCCGGGGTTCCCCAATAGCTCTCCCACAGGTTGTGGGCTAGCACCGCGGTTCGCCAGCACTCCCCAGTCCCCTGCCGACAGACCTGTCTGAACTCGGCCCTGCGCTACCCTGAGGACCTCCCGGGCCAACCCGAGCATCCGTCAGACTGCCCAGGCCCCGGGACTGCAAGGGAAGCGCGGTCAGGGCGGCTAGCAGGGAGGACGTAGGGCAGCCGAGCCACAGCGGCCAGGCAGGACCGCCCCCGAGTGACCCTCGGCACACTAGCCTGTAATTGTTTAAAATAAGTAAAGGCTGGACGCTGCGGGGAGGAGGATGGGCGTGGGAGCGCAGCAGGTTCGGTGGACCACCACCCTCGGAGGATGTGAATCTGGGAGGGGAAAAGGCCAGCGCCTCCCGGGCCTCATCACCGCCCCGACGTCGGGACTTCCTTCTCTGGGTGCCTGCGCTTCTGTCGGGGAAGGGACGGGAGTCGGCCGAAAGGGAGGCGGGGTCGGGCCGTGATGCTCACCCGCCGGCGAAGAGGTGAAGCAGCGTGTTTTCCTGCTGAGCGCCCGTCGCCATGGCCGCGCCGGTACCGCTGGCACGAGGCAGCTGGAAGAATACCCGAGGTGGCCCGCTCCGCTAGTGCCGCTGCTCTCAGGCGTCCGCCGGCGCCGCCTCCATGCACGCGCGCCCCCACGACCGGCTCCCTTGGTCCGTGCCCTCCCTCTGCGACGTGGCCCCCCGTCCCTCACCGGCCTCTGTGGCTCAAGCCGGGCGTCCAGTGGGACCACACCGCGCGGCCGTCACGTGGCGGGGGCCGGGCCGTGACGTCACGCGGCGGCGCGCGCAGGGGCGGGGAACGGCGGGGGTGTGGGCCAGGATCTGCGCACCCATTGGCGGAAGAGTGGACGTGGGCGGTGCGAGTGCACAACCCGGGGCGGGGTTCCGCTCGGAGCACAAGACTGGGCGGGGCCAACCTGGGCCTGGGCTGTTGGGTGGACAATCTACCCCAGCAGTGTGCTCCCTCCGGGCTCACAGACTGAGACCTTGGGATTGGCTAAGTCTGGAGAGCCCCTGGCCTGTTTACTTTCTTAGTCTGTATTTCACTTTAGTTTGTGATACTTACGATGTGTAAAAAAGTATATCAATTATATATGATATCTCACCACCCAGCTTAAGGGAAAAACACAATCAAAAGAGCCTAAAACTCCCCGTGTACCCCCAGTATCATTTTGCATACATTTTATTTTTCTGGAAATAGCAGTATATGCTGCAATATGCTTTTTGGTCTGTCTTTTCTGATCACCTCCAGCCAAGACTACTGAGTTCCAAGCTTCTATATCCAAGCTGCTTCTCTACTTGTATGTGCTTGGATCGCTGTCAAACTCAGCCAGGCATCTTCTTACCTCCAGGTCTTGATACCAGGCCTTCCCCGGCTACCCTTGCAGCACACCTATCGCAAGACTCCGTTTAATTTCCCCGTATGGGTTTCTGCAGTTACTTTGTTGATCGATTTGTTTAAGATGTCCTTCTGCCCCTGGAATGTAAGCTTTAGAATTGAGGGGACCCTGTTTCATTTTGCTCATGGTTGTTCCTGACTAGGTATCTGCAGCTAGTAATGCCCAAGAAATGAATGAATAAATGTCCCTGACTGAACTCATCATTTAGTCTTTCCCTCCCCCAAACCTGTCTGCCTCTTATTTCCTGTCCTGGAAATACGATGACACCACTATCTGCACAGTCACCAATGCCAGAGACTTTCCTGTTACCTTGAATTCCATTCTCTCCCTCTCTCCTTCTCTTGTCTTTTTGGCTCTCCTGAAATTCTCCCAAAGCCATCCCCTTCCTGGTGCTCCTTCTGCTGCAGCTGTGGTTTCAAGTTGAAAGCAGTACCTTGGCCAAACCAAGCTGCTAGATGTCCCGAGTGTAAACACAAAAAGAGCTTAAGTAGAAGGGGAATTATGTGCAAACACAGGAGCTGGGGATTTGATTGCTGGGACTCTTTAAAAACAACTCTCGGGGGCAGTCATCGAAAATACAAATACAGTGAGTACTCTATATTAAAACCATTACTCCCAGGCCTAGAAAGGGGGAGAGCCTTACTAGCTGCTCCATATGTGAGGGAAAAGAAGGAAGGAAGGAAGGAAAGAATGCGGGCAGGAAGAAAAAGTGTTTCTCATGCTATGCGAATTTCCCAAATCCCTTGCTTTAGTTCCTTAGGAAGTAAGTGTTAGTGTTAGCTGACCATTTATGAGGCAGAAGGACAAAGGTGGAGACAGTAATGCCACCTGGTTAGCCAGGAGGGACCTGATCCCCTCTGGGTGAAATTTTAAACCAGAGGAGGTGCTGCCATTCTAGGAGCACCGTCCCCCATCGTGGCTGTTGTCTCACACAGGTGTTTGGGACCCCAGGCCTCTAATGCTAAGGCAGCACCCAGCCTCCTGCCGTCTTTCCCCAAGAACCATCAGTCTGTCTGCAGCTGGGCTAGACATGGCAACAGGCCTCCCTACCTCATTGTTAGTGATAATACTGTCTTCTGGTTAGAGTTTTTCCAAGGCGTTATATTATCTTGTTGGATACTCACGGTGTTTGGCAGTCCTGTTGTTTTTGTTCCCTTTTTACAGATAGGCAGGATAGATTTGTTCAAGGTCACACAGCCAGTTAGTGGCTGATGCAACAATCTTTCATGCCTCCATGCCTTGGAACATGCCGTTACCTAGGAATCCCCCTTCCGTTGCCAGCCAGACAGAGGAAGCTACTGGACTCATTCATTCATTCAGCATGCACTTACTGAGCTTTTACTCGGTTCAAGGCAGTGTTCTGGGCTCCGGGGGATACAGCAGGGATTAAAATGGGTAAAAATCCTTAGCAAAACAGTAGCAGTCAAACCCAGCAATAGATAATACATCATGATCAAATGAGATACGTCCCAGTAATTTGCGGTTGGTTTAACATTCCAAAATCAATCAGTCCAATTCAGTCTATGTTGTGCATTGGTTTAATATGATTTACAACCCACTTGTTTATGACAAAGAAAAAAAAAGCTGCTTCGATATAAGAGTGATGTAAGTCATGCCAAGGTGTCATCACCTTTACGTCTGTTGTCATTGATAGGCAGTGAGTAGCCTTGCTGCTAAGGGGCTCCCCCTGGGCCTTATTCATAAGAACATGTGGAGAAGCAACTATGGCAAGGGGACATTTAGACTATAAATACTGAGTTCATGAGGACTATATGAGAGTTTCAGTTTGGACAGAGGGGATTCTCCTTTGCTAATATAAAAAATGACCCGAGACCCTTGGGGGTACGTGTCCTGCCTTGGTGAGGTACTTCTGGAAGACAGCGGTGGTTAACAGCTTAGTCCCCAATGACAGACATCAGCCTGCCCACCAACACTGGCATCTTCGTTCCCTAGCAACGGAGCACTTACACTTTTGAGCTGGCAGCAGGAAGCCAGCTCTTTCATTGGCTGTCATCACTCCCAGTGCCTTCTCATACAAAGAGATACACCTCTGTCGAAATTTAAATTCTATTCTCTCACTTCTCCTTGCCTGGAACAATAAATAGTGCTATTAATCTGTCATTTCTTTGGAGTATGTTATTTCTTTATTTGGCTTTTTAAGAGCTATTATCCTGGGTGCTGTTGGCTTGTGAAATTACTATAATTCTCACAGCAAACCCGAGGTAAATAAATTACTGGCAAAGACAAAACTCAGTGTCTAAATCATACTTTTGCAGCCTCCCAAAACAAAAACAGAAACAAAGCAGCATATTAGCAGAATAAAGGAGAAAAACCAGGTGATCGTGCCAATATATGCAGAAGAAATGTGTCACAAAACTGAATGTCTATCTCTTAAAAAGGTTCTCAGCAAACTGGGAACAAGATGGAATTCTACCACCTGATAAAGGGTGTCTACCACAAACCCACAGCTACCATCACACTTCACGCTAAGAGACTGACTGCCCGCTCCCCTAGGATAGGCAGCAAGAAACAACACCTGCTCCTATCCAACATGGTACTAGAAGTACCAGTCAGTGCAATAAGGCACGAGAAAGAAATAAAAGTCACAAAGGTCAGAGAGGAAGAAGTAAAACTCTCTTCAGTCACAGATGACCTAGATGTTAACTAAGAAATCTCAAGGACCCTACATAACAACTACTAGAACTACTTATGCAGTGAATTTAGCAACATCATAGGGGACAAGGTCAATATACAAAAAAGAGCTAACTTTTTGCTAGCTGTAAACAATTTGAATACTACATTTAAAAAAATTCTATTCACAGTAGCATCAACAACAACAACAATAACGGAGCAACAGCAACGAAGAAGCCAGACATAGAGCACAGGATTCCACGGACAAGGAAATCCAGGGAAGACCAGACTAGTGGGCAGTGACAGCAGACAGCAAGCGTCCAGGGCCGAAACTGGGTTGGGCAAGGGCTTGACTACAAAAAAGCCTGGAAGAACCTCTTAGGGTGACAGACATGTTCTGCATCCTGATCAGGATATTTACATGGGTTTGTCAACACTCATCAAAAGCTACACTTAAAGTGGTTACATTTTATTGCACGTGAATTTCAATAAAACTCATATATATATTTTTCAATAAAGCTCATACATATATTTCAATAAAGCTCACTAGAAAGAAATAAGCAAGGGACACTCCATATGTCAATATATGTACCACGGATCAAGTTTAGAAATGAGTCAGCCTGCACCGATAGTTACTCACAGAGATGCCCTTAGTGAGCGCTTCTGTCGCTGCTGTCACAGACCAGGGGACCACTGCCAGGCTTGATGGGGCATGGGAGGAGAGGTTTCTCAGGTTTTTGGTAACCATTCGATTGTTAAAGTGCCCCCCAGTCTCTGCTGACCGGTTGCTGGTTTCTGCCAGCCTTCCTTCTCTGACTGTTGCCTGTCGAATCTCTAATTGCTTCTTGACTGCTGTTTTTCTGCAAAAGCTGCAGAATGCTCCAACCTCACCCCCAGGGGCTGGGGTTTCCTATCTTTGCAAGGAATTGTAAGCAGCCTAAGGCCGGAGCCGGGCCTGTTTCTCTGCCGAGAGGTCCCCCCAAGAGTGAGAGGACAAGCAAGGTCTTGGTCTGCTCCGGGGCAGCAGGGCCTGGGGCAGGCGGTGTGGTTGGGAGCAGGGGACTCACGCCCAGCTGCTCCCTCTCCTTCGCTTTCTCCTGGACAGAACCAGCTAGATAGAGCCAAGTTTCAGCTACGGGGTTTTCTTTTTTAAATAAAACTTTTATTGGGGAAAGAAGCACAAAAATGCAACTGATAATGGAAGGAGAACCGAAAAGTCACAATGAGCCAATGTTGTTAGCAATTACTTTTCAATTTCTTGAATAGCTCCCTTTAGGAAAAGCAGAAAATTTTGTTTGGGTTTTAAAAATCAGAACTGCTTTAATGCTTTTCACAGGGGACTATTTCCTCAACCATTTGGAGCCGTTAGGAAGAACACGTAGGTCCCGGCCGGAGATTTAGTTCTTCTGTCTGCTTTTGAACGGTTTCCTGAGTTCTCAACGACTACAGTCTTTTTTGCTTGGGAGGGAGAGGGAAAGAAACATCTATGAGAGGAGAAACATCAGTCAGTTGCCTCTCTTATGCACTCTGACTGAGGACAGCACCTGCAACCCAAGCATGTGCCCTGATTGGGAATCGAACCGGTGACCTTTCTCTTTGTGGGTTGACACCCAACCCACTGAGCCACACTGGCCAGGGCCAAGACCAGCTACAGTCTTAACGAGGTTCTGCAAACTGAACCTTCTCCTAAACGTCAGGCCAGGCCGCGAGGGTCAGCCACCACAGGCCAGGCTCTCTCTCCGGATCTCACAGGCTGGAACCTGTTTTTCTGGTCTTTGCCTGCCCGATGTCTCTGCACCCAAGTTTCCTCGACCCTTTTTCAGAGGAAAGCACCTTTGGTAAAACATCAATTCTAAGAGGCTCAGACTTGTGTTTCTAATATATTTTGAACCGCGCTTGGAATTGGAGGGGCATTAATGTTAACTGATGACTCTTGTAGCTGGACTGTCTGACCGCCCAGGGTAGACGGTGCCCTTTTCCCTGTGTCCTCCTTCCCTCCCACTCTCCCTTTTGTCCCAGCTTCTGAGAGGCAGTAGAGCATAGGGTTCTGTTGCCAAACTGCCAAGTTACTTAATCTCCCCATGCCTCAGTTTCCCCACCGGTACAAGCAGGCTGGTTATGTTACACACTTCAGAGTGAAGGCTGATAATAATAAACCTGCTAACACTTACTATGTGCCAGGCACTGTTTTAAGTCCTTGAGGACTCTGGTACGAGCTGTGATTGTGTCCCCATTTATGATGCCAGGCAGAGGGCAAACAGTTGGCCCGGCTAATAAGCAGTGGAGCCGGGATTTGAACAGAAGGAATGCCTTGGCAGAGGGCACGCGCTTCACCACCCAGCTGCACTTAATGGGCGTAGCGCCCTGCTCATGGCCACTACAGAACACAGTCGTTTTTTGTTTTTTTTTGTTTTTTTTACCAGGATTCTCACCAGTATCTGTTAGAATCCATCCAAATGCATAAGAACTCTGATTCCCACGTAGACAAGCAGAGTGGGCTGACAAGAAAGGTTAAGGATGTGCGTAATCCTGAAAGAGCGGAGGCTGTCAGTTACTGAGCACGTGCCGTAGGCCAGTTTTGTGCAGCAGGTGCTACAGACACAGCGCTGTATCCAGAGCCCCGGTGTGTTTTGCAGGTCAGAGCTGTTCTGATGACGTTAGAGGTGTCAGACGGTGCGGATGCCGTGACACTCCAGATGACAGTCCTGGCCCAGGGCAGCTCTCCGCCGTCCAGCACAGAGCTGTTTGGAACAGTCATGCTGCTCGGGATCTGAAAACACCCTGTACACAGCCTCCTGGTCAGGCAAGGTCGGGGTTTGCCACCAGATGAGGTGCAGCCGGGTCGGGTTCTCTGCCAATTTTCAGGGCTTTCGGATTTGGGATTGTGGGTGAGGAGTTGTGGAGTGGTATTTCACTTCCTTCTGCCCCCAGCCCTGCAAGGTGGGTCTTCTCCTGTCTAGGCAGAAGGGGTCTTCTCAGCCTGGTACCCTGGTACCCTGACACTCTGAACTTGAGGGATCCTGGGTCAGGAGCATCAACATGGATGTGCCCATCCTAAGGGGAAAGGCCATGATGTCTAGACCCATTGCAGCTTCCAACCACTGAGGGGGTGGGCAGAGCAGGAGAGAAACAGGGCAGACACCATCCATCCATCCATCCATCCATCCATCCATCCATCCATCCATTTGTTCATTCATACAACCAATACTGACTTGCCCCCTACTCTGTTGCAAACCTGGGCATGGCACAAGGCATCCAGAGCCAGTGAACTTGTCAGGGTTCTGCATACCTGGAGCTTCTGTCCTGTGTTGAGGAAAATGCAACCAGCTCCTACAGAGAAGGGGGCTACGGGGGAGGGGGGTGCAGCGGGAGCCCCTGGGCTGCCCTGGGGCGGCTCAGGAGGACCAAGTGCTCTGAGGATGTCACCTTCGCCAAGCTGAGTGGGGAAGAGCTCCTTTTCCTCTGGCAGCTTCACCCCAGTCGTACCTGCCAGGACTTTGAGAAGTGACGGCTCTCTCTCTGGCTTCCTGTACAAGAACATGGGAGTTGGTAGGCAGACAGGTCTGTCCGTGAAACAGCAGCTTCAGGCTGGGATGGGTCACTTTTCAGTGGGCTATTTTCTGGGCCTGATCACCCGGGGAGGCGGAACCAGGACCCCTTTCAGAGGACTTTGAAGAATTCATTAGCTCCTGAAAATTAGCCCAGGTTCACTGCCCTCCCAGAGGAGCTGGCTCCAGTTGCAGGCCTGGCACTGCTGCAGTCTGAGTGGGCAGCACCACGGCCACCACTCTGGGCCCAGGTCAAGGGGACAGGGCCAGTGTGTGTAAAGGACCCAGAATCTGAGCTGACGTTTATAGAGTCTGTGCTGTATTAACTCACTCAACTGTCCCCACAACCCTGCGAGGTGGAGACTATTGTAATTGTCCCCACTTTGCAGATGGGAAGACTGAGGCACAAAGGCTTGGAGCCCGTGCAGTTTGCTCCATAGTTCGTGCTCCAGCCCCTCCCAGGATTGGATCAGAGGCTGTAAGCAGGACGTATCCTCAGAGTTTCTCTCCCTCACTTTCAAGTTACGCTGCTCTGGAAGCCATCTTTCCACCGGTCACTGCTCCGTGCTGATTTGTAAATCCGTGACCAGTGAGGGGGAAGGCGGGAAGACTTGCCTCTTTTAGGAAAAGGCACTTAAAATGCTGGCTTCACCAGGTGGTTCGGAATCGCCCCGACACACGGAGTCTCTCAGCGTTGGAAGGGGCCCTTCTGCTTCTGGGACTCTCTCTCCAGGCTTCTCCCACCGAACTGCGGGCTTCCCCCAGACAGGGGCTCGGCTGGTTCCCAACACCAGCACCAGCGGCAGGTGGTTTGGCTGTTGAGAACTAAGGGGGGGTCACGTGACCCACAATAACTTTACAGATGGGGAAACCGAGACTGGGAGAAGTAGCTGAGTAGTACAGCTGGTGAAGGACAGAGATGAGAGGACACTTGAGTCTCATCCTTCCCTGATGGCTGTCCCTGAGGAACACATGCTGGGCAGTTGACAAACTGGTCTGAAATGTGGCCCCATGGCCCAAAGACTGCCATGCTTCCCAGCGCTGTGACTGGGGGCCTTTCTGTCTCTCTAGGTGACCTCGTCTAGTCCCAGACTTTAAAGACCATCTATAGGGCATCCGTACGACTCCCAATTTCCATCTACAGCTTCCCCCTTTCCCTGAGATATATTCTGGAACATCCACCTACTTGACATTTCTGGCGGATGTTGAACGAGCAGGTGGAATTGAACGTTGACAAAGCCTCCCATCCTCCCCATGTGTGCCGTCCCCCAACCTGCCTCAACGTCCCCACTGGAGAGGGACCGTTAAAGGACACTGCCACCCACAGGTTGATTTCTAGGCCTAGAATCCGTTCAGGGCTTAAGGGTGCCATGGATTCATGAAAAATCTGATTACTTTTCTTTTTTCACAACTTCTCTCTGAATTCCTCCAGGTGTGGGCACTAGGGACTCAGGTGAGGATAGGAAGTGCCCCCCACCCGTCATGGAACTCAAGGTCAGTAGAGGACAGCATCGATGAACAGAGACAAGTGTACATGAAATCATTATCTCGCGCCCAAGGTCAGGAAGGAAATGAGTGGGGTGCTGTGTTGGTGAGCTGCTTAAGGATCTAGCGTCCTCCTTGGAGAGGGTCAGGGGAGGCCCCTCGGCAGAAGTAGCATGAGGCGAAATGGGGAGGCTGCGAAGGAGCTAGACTGGGAGGACCCTGGGGAGAGGGTGCCAGCCAGCGAGTACAGCAGGGGCAGAGGCCCTGAGGTGGGATCAGGTGAGAACCTGGAAGCGGGCGGCCTGGTGAGCACTGGCGGGGGAGTCACCAGGGGATGGAGAAGCAGGTCAACACCGGGCCAGGGAGGCCGTGTGCTCATAGACCCCGTCAAGGAGCTCATTCAGAGAGGTTCTCCGCTGAACAAGAGCAGGCTGGAGGGCGGGGGAATGAGACAGGAGAGACAATCAGCTAAGAGACTCCAACCGAACCCAGCACAAGACCGCCCGTCTTCCTGAACGCACGTGGAAACTTTGGATCAACCTCCAGCCTGCTGTCCAGATGGAACAGCTCACCACCAGCCGCCAGTGCACCTTGCTTCTGCGGGAACTTCCCGAACTGTTGCTCAGAACCAACTCAGGAACAGCAAATGCTTTTTCCTTGCGGACAATGCCCCAGTCCCAGGACGAGCCCCACTCCTCCTTCTCCTGCATCCTTTAGCTATAGCCATTGCACATTCTTTCAGAACAACCCACCTCTTTCTTCCGCTAAATTAATGTGTGGAAGGGCCTGGCCAGTCCTGGGATGGCGGGCATGTCTGCCTTCTCCATCCATCCTGCTGCTGGTGGTTTGGGCAGTGGGCCCAGGCTCTGGGCCTTTTCTGACTGGTATATGCTCTGTAAACACTTTCTTTCACAAAACCTTTCAGCCTTGAAGGTTTACGTTTAACAACACAAACTTCTACCTCTGGGAGTTGGTTTTACCACCTATGTTCTGAACGCACCCTGGTTCACGTGCTGAAACACCACTAACCCAGTCTCATGCCTCTGCGGCTGTGCAGCCACAGCCGACTGGTGTGCTCGGGGCGGAGCAGGGGGCGGAGTCACCAGTGGTGTGGACCGCTGCAGAGGACAAGGCAGCAGGGATGCTGGGTGCCACTGGCCCTTCACACTCTTGGGTCCCAGAGCCTCTGCTTCTGGAAATGGGGATGATTTGAGATCCCAAATAGCTCCGCTTGCCACAAAACTACTAATCCCAGAGGAGACATAACAAACCACTTAAAAAAAAGATTTTATTTATATAATTTTAGAGAGTGGGGAAAGGAAGGAGAAAGAGAGGAAGAGAAACATTGATCGTTTGCTTTTCATACGTGCCCTCGCTGGGGACCTGGCCTGAGACCCAGACGTGTGCCCTGACTGGGGATTGAACCTATGACTTTGCAGGATGACGCCCAACTGACTGAGTCAGGGCTGGCCAAGGCAACAAACCACTTTTTAAACACAAAACTGAGTTGTTCTATGATGCATTTATTTATTTTAATTGCGATAACGTGGACATAGTATTGACCATTTTAACCATTTCTAAGATCACAGTCCAGTGGCATTAAATACATTCATATTGCTGCACACCCATCACCACCATCCGTCCCCAGAAGCTCTTCGTCCTCCCCAGCAGACACTCTGTCCCCACGGCTCACCCTTCATTCTCCCTCTGCAAGTCGTGGTAACCACCCTTCCACTCTGTCCCTGTGAACTTGACACCTCCAAGTACCTCCTATACTTAGAATGATTCAGTATTTGTCTTTTCACTTAGCTAGTGTCCTCAGGCCCTGCCTACGTTGCCGCCTGCACTGGAGTAGCCCCACGTCCTGCTCCCCGCTTCCCGCAAGGTCTACTGAGGCTCCCTCGTGTGCATCTACTGCCCTCTGCTCATCCTTCCGCAGGCCGCTGTCCGCTGTCCGTGGTTGCCCGGGCTGCTCCCACCTGTCGGCTCGTGTGAATGACACTGTTATGAACACAACAAAAATCTGTCCAAGATGCTGCTTTCAATCCTTTCGGGTCTGTGCACAACAGTGGAATTACTGGATCATATGTTTATTCTATTTTTAATTCTTTGAAGAACTGCCCTACTGTTCGTTTTCCATAAAAGCTCCAGGAACCTCCAGGGGGCGGTAGAGAGGGGCTGGGGCCCCTCCAGCTGTTCGCTGAACTCTGTAACCCAGATGTGAGGGGTGAGGAGGTTGAGGAGTGCATAGGGAGGCAGGGGTCTCTAGGGGCCACAGCCTCTGTGAAGGGGGACTGTCACGAAACGGCCAGTGAAGATCTTCGAGGAAAGTTTTCAGGCTCAAGGAGGAAGGAAAAAATGCTCCTCTGAAAATCTGTGCCCCCCACGTGAGTCTGGGGTTTGAATGTATTCTGCCTCTGTGATCCAGAAAGAGCCCAGTGGGAAAGTCTGCCTGTGCTCCTCCCCAAAGCATGGCCTGGGGCAAGGGGGGTGGTCCCAGGCAGCAGGGAGGTGAGGGTGGGGATGAAAGTGTGAAGAGGGTGATAAGGAGCTGGTAACACTGTGGGGGCACAGGACCAAGTCCTGCTGGGCCCCCAGGGAGACTGTGGGAGCAGCTCAGAATGTCCCTGCCACCAGGGGCGTGAGGCTGAGTGTCTACCATCCAAGGCCCAGGGTTGCGTCTGGTGGGGTTCACTCCTGGCTCCCTCAGACAGCACATGTCCCACAGTGCCGGAATGTCCTCGTGGAGGATTCAGAAAGACACAGGGTCCTGCCAGGGACATGTCCACTGTGACTTCTGGGGCTGGCTGAGGGGGATCCTGGGCAAGGTTTGCCCCGTTAAAGTAAATGGTCCTGGGTGGCAGTGCTGGGCAGCGTGGGGGTGGGGGCGGGGAGTCTAGCGGAAGGCTGACACCTGCAACAACGGCTTTGGCTCTGCAGGGCTTCTGTCCTAAGGGACCCAGCTGAATGCAAGCTCATGTCCACTCTTTCCAAGCACAATCCGCCCCTGGAAATATTTCCAGAATCTTCCGCTGGGGATCCTCTTTCATGCCTCCAGGGCTCTATACACAACGTGCTCTCTGCAGTCCCTCCCCAACCCTAGATGACCCAGTCCCCTCCCTCTGCACCCTTGGGCACTTTAGCTACAAGTCCCAACTCTGAAGCTTTTGTTTACAAGTGTCTTTCCGGCTTTAGTTTTCACTGCACCGCCTGTCACCAGCCCAGGAAACACGTGCAAGATAAACACAATACAGCTGCGGGATGTCTGGCCTGCCTGGACCTCCCTCTCGCCCCTTCTCCAAGGGGTGGCCTTGCTGCGGGGAAAGTGGGCAACTCAGTTTCAATAGCCCCATGGTCTTGGGGGTGCAGATGGGTGCAGCCACTGTGGAAAGCAGTGTGCAAGTTCCTCAAAAAATTAAAGATGGAACTGCCTTATGACCCAATGATCCCATTGCTGGGAATCTAGCCTAAGGGTCCTGAAAGACCCATCAGAAAGACTCCATGAGCCCCTATGTTCGCTGCAGCGTTATTTCCAATCACTGAGACCTGGAAGCAGCCCCAGTGCCCACCAGTAGGTGAGTGGATAAAAATGCTGTGTTACACTTACACAACAGAATACTACTCTGCTGTAAAAAGAGAAGAAATTTTTACCCTTTGCCACAGCATGGATGGGCCCAGAGAGCATTATGCTAAGTGAAATAAGCCAGTCAGGGAAAGACAAATACCATGTGACCTCACTCACATGTGGACTCTAATGAACAAGATAAACTGACGAACAAAAATAGAACCCGAGGCATGGGCAGGTGGAGCAGCCTGACAGATCCCAGAGGGGCGGGGGCAGGGGTGGGGGTGGGGGTGGGGCTGGATAAAAGAAGGTGAAGGGTTTAGCCAAAGAGCATACAAGCATGAACCATGGATACAGACACCAGTGTGGTGAAGGCCAGGGGAGGGGGACACAGGGGGGGGAACATGGGGGACATCTGTAATAGTGTCCACAATAAAAAAATAACCCTGTGGCCTTGAAAATGATAACATTTAATTCTTTAAAACAATCTGTGAAACTCAGACCTCATCTCCCTTTAAAGTGTGGGTATCGGTGTTTTTGTTTTTGTTTTACACGGTGGGGAGACTCTCCTCCCATTAGTTAGTGGGTTTTAGGTGCACCCTCGGTTCATTTGTGGCAGGGAGCGGGGGTTGGCTGGTGCTGCCCAGCCCCAGAGATGGGCTGGTCCTGGCAGCAGTCCCTGGGAACTTGCTGTACTGCGGGAGCGTGGAAATGTTTCCTTCCTCTGGCTGTCCTCTCTCACTCCAAGGGCTTTCTCCTGGGGAGGCCCGGGGGGCTCAGCCAAGGCTCCAGGACAAGCCTGGGGTTGCCAGAACCTCTTAGGCAACCCCGAGGACACGCCAATCCTTCAACTGCTCTGCAACCCTGGTTTTAAGGACACGGTACAGGGACTTGGCCCCCATGTGCCCTCGTGGGCGGCCCTGACGGTCACCGATCACATTTCCATCCCAAGAAGTTGAGAAGCATGTTGTTCCTGAATGACAGGCTTGGTCACAGGTCACATGTCCCAAGTGAGGTGTGAAATGGGGAAGTGATATGAGCGGGTGCCACCATCCCAGGGCCAGCTCCCCAGGAGGGGTGGGGCTGGGGGTGCCTATCCTGTGGAGACAGCCCCTGGTAATTTTTTTTTTTAACAGCCTTGGATTAGACATCAGGACCCATATCAGCAACAAGGACCAAAACAACAACAACAAAAAGCAATTAGTCAGTTACACTCAGAGTCCTTTTATGGTACATCTGGCTTGATGGATATTATTATTATTATTATTATTATTATTATTATTATTATTTTAGAATAAGGATCATTAAACTACAACCTGTAGGTCTGTTTTTGTACGGCCTGGGAGCTTAGAGTGTTTTTTACATTTTTAAGTAATTGAAGGAAAGGAGGAGGAGAATAATATGTCGTGACATGTGAAAAGTGTAGAAATTCAAACTCCTGTGTCTTTAGATAAAGTTTTGTTGGAACACACCCAGGCCCAGGTATTGACACATTGCCTGGAGCGGTCTCCCTCCAGAGGCAGAGACGGGGAGCTGCAAAGCTGAAAGTTGTTACTGTGTCACAGAAAGATCGTGGAGCCCTGAGTTAGAGCATCAGTGATCAAGACGCTAACGATGTTGCTCCTCTGCGGCCCCTGGCAACACAGCGTCGCAGACACATCTGGCGAATGAATGAATGAATGAATGAATGGAGTGAACAAACAGGGTCACTGGGTCTCACAAGGAGGCTGAAATGCCGCTGTGTGCCTGACCCAGGCTGTACCAGCGCCTGGCAGAGAACGGGAGGTCAGGATCCCTGCAGACCCCTGCACGGCGAGGGTGGGCCCACGTGATGAGTCTCATGGCTTCAGGAAACCGCCCCTTGGACAGCCACCACGCCAGCTCTGCTCAGGAACGCACCTGTCCTGGCGTCAAACGCCACTCCCTGTGCTTGCAGCTGGGATCATCAGATTACCTAATGTCTCAG
Source organism: Tonatia bakeri (assembly GCA_004024845.1). Lineage (NCBI taxonomy): Eukaryota > Metazoa > Chordata > Mammalia > Chiroptera > Phyllostomidae > Tonatia > Tonatia bakeri. The sequence continues at coordinate 116,562 of PVIA01005129.1, forward strand.
TCGGCGACGAGGGCTGCCCTAACCAAGGACCACGGACTGGGTGGCTTAAACCACAGACATTGCTTTTCTCATTGTCCTGGAGGCTGGTAGTCCCAGGTCAAGGTGCTGGAAGGCTTAGCTTCTCCCGAGGCCTCCTAGGACGGTCCCTGTGTGTGTGTATCCCTGGGGTCTATCCTTCTCTTACGACTGCTGCCTTCGAGCCCCCCATCTGGCCGCGTGTAACCTTCACCACCGCTTTCAAGGCCCTTCGTCCAAACACTGCCATTCTGAGGTCCTAGGAGTTAGGACTTGAGCGTGAATTTTGGAGGAACTGAGTTCAGTCCATTACGATTTTCTTCAGGTCAAAGTGCACGTGCCCTGGGGCCTGTCCTTGGGCACAGAAGGCAAATTTGTCGGCAGGCATTCATGCCGCTCCCCACGCCTGTCCCCCCGCACCCCATTCTATGGAGGCCCATCCTGAAGATCTTCTGAGGCCCAGATATTGGGACGGGATCTCGGAACTTCTGGCTCCCCAGTCACTACTGATGTCTGTCCTCACTTCCCTCTTCTCGATGAGGCTAGGCATACCCCCCACTCGGCCCCAGAGTCTGAGTCTGTCCCCACACATGCACCCAAGCCTCCAAGGACACAGTCCAGCCCTCAGTCTGCCCTTCCCTGCCTGCCTGTCCCGAAGCCCCCACCCCCCACCCCCACTTCAGACTATTCAACTCTTTTTGGAGACAAAAGGAAATAAAAACCCTCTGAACTTCCCAGAGCCCAGAATTCCTGAGCATGTAGCCTCAAAGCCCAGCCAGTACACGTTCAGGTGGGGAAAGGGAGGGAGTTAAAAAAAAGCTTTGTTTTCTTTTGTCCTAGAGCAGGGAAACAAAATACCCATTATTCCAGAGCTTAGGAGGTGACATGCCCAGCCCAGCCATGGCCTCTCCAAACCTCCCCTCAGTGCCCATCCCCAACCCCCGCCCCACGTGTCCCTAAAGGATGCCAGCTTGGCCTTGCAGAGAAAACAGATGACGGGACTGCTGGCCTCAGACACGTGGCCGCCTGCCAGGAGCACGCACGCACCCTGGCTTCCCCTCCCTTCCCCTGCAGCGGAGGGGTCCCTGCCCCAGGCCAGGGGCTCCCCACCCCCTCCATCCACGATCCCCTCCTCTACATTTTGGCTTTATTTAAATTAACCTTTTACTTTCAGAATTGTTTAGGTGGACAGAGAACTTGCACAGACAGCACGGAAAGCCCCGTGCCACCCCTCCCCCCGTTTCTCCCAGTGGCGACGCCCGACATGACTGTGGTTCACTTGTCACAAGTAATGAACCAATGTTGATGCGCTATTCTCAACTAACGTCCACACTCCATTCAGACCTCCTTAGTGTGTCCCTAACGGCCTTGCCCTGCTCCAGGAGCGCGCCCAGGACACCACGTGACGTCCAGTTGTCCTGTCTCCTTAGGCTGCTCTGGGCTGTGACGGTCCCTTAGACAGTTCCTGCTTTGATGACCTTGGCCGCTTTGAGGGTAGTGGTCGGGTATCTGTCTCGTCCATTTGGATTTGTCTGGTGTGTTTCTCATGATTAGCCTGAACTTGTGTGTTTTCTCGGCGGGGGGGACCGGAGAGGGGGGCTGGGCTGTTCTCATCCCATCACATCAGGGGCGACCTCCCACTGCCGATGCTGACCTTGGCCCCCTGGCTGAGGCGGTGCTTGCCCGGCGTCTCCACGGTCAGGTTCCTCTTTGTCCCCTGGCACAGTGGGCGGGGAGTTACGCTTCAGCTCCTCCAGGGTCAGCGTCTACATCACTGCTTCAGAGTCCTCCTGGGCGGGAGATTTATCTCCCTCGCTTAGTCACCTCTTCAATCATTTATCTGTACCAAGACAGAGGCGTGGATATTTGTTTTGTACTTTGTGTTGTTACCCAACGCGGCACTGTTTATCGTGTTGCCCAACCTGTCCCGCCGTTGGTCCCCGGGAGCCCTTCTGGTGCTTTGGCGTCCCTTTGGCATAGCCCCAGAGTTGAGTTTGAAGCGCGCTTTCTGTCTTTCCGGCTTTCTGAGATGCTGCGGGCTCCTCCGAGCTACTCGCTCCGGCCACCTCACACCAGCCATCTCCCCCAGGGGCCTTGCGTCCTGTGACTGAGGAGAACGGGATGAGAACCCCAGGTCTGGGTGCAGTGTGTGCTCATCGTCACTTGGGTGTCACTGCGTCTAGCCCTCTCAAGGGACAAAACTGGAAATGTATGTGTAAACACAAGCCTCCTGTGTATGGATGCCTACCCATGATTTCTGTATTTACCCATCTGTATTTATATTAAGCTAAACGTGAGTTCGTGCTGATGCCTCCAAGCTCACACCAGGACCACATGGTTCAGCCTTGTCTCCCCTGCCCCCTGGCTTACCTACAGCTCTGCACTCCGACAGTGGGAATGCCAGCTTCCCGCTCCCATCATCCACCCAGCTGTCTGTTTAATCTGAGCACACAGGGGCTCAGGTCTGCTAGCCCAGCCTGTGTGCCGGGGAAGTGACTTTCCCAGCCAGATGCAGCACTTACGTGTACTCCTTCTGTCTAAAGTTTTAAAGTGGCCACTTGCGTCCAGAGTGGCTCAGGGGACTCTGATAGCATTCTCCCGCCCCCACCTCCTTCCGGGAGGTGGCCACACATCTGAGATGCAGTTAGATTCTTTGTCCCACTGTGCAGCTCATCCTGGGGACCCCAACCCCAATCGATGTTTTAGAAATCTGTGTCCATGAAGGCTCACTCTGCGCTCGAAGCCCCAGCACACCGTTCCGATGGTGCACACTGCTGCCCACCCAGTTTCACGCACGGTGGTTTCACTTCGTGCCCCCAAACACCCCCTGCACCACCTACTCAGTCCTCCTCCCAGGCCTTGGCAACCGCCCATCTGTCTCCCCTCTTCCTTTTCTGCATTTTACCTGAACTTGACTTTCTCCACAGGTTCCTGCCCACCAGTATCGAACATCATTTAAAAACCTGCTCTCGGGGCGACTCGGGAACCTCCCACTACGGTGTCACACGTCTCCTCCCTTCACAGCCGAACGCGGTGTCTGTCCCCAGCCTGACTTCTCTCCTTGCCACTGCAGTGGCTTCTGCCGAAGCCCCACTGGCTTTCCTGTCACGAAGTGCAGAGGGTCCTCCCCCTGCTGTGACCACCGGCTGGCGCCAGGAGCCTGGGCCCCCTTCCGTCTCTGCGGTGTCTCTCCCTGTGCGCTGGAGGCTGCGTGGCCGCCTCCTGGCCACTTACTCTGAGGGTCAGTCTCCCTGGCCTCCCCGGAGCCCCGCTCGGACGTTCCTCCAGGCGCTTCCAGTGCAACAAGACCTGGCCCCGCCGTGGCCCCTTGCCACCCACCATGAGACCAGGGGTCACCCTGGAGTGCGGAACAGAAAACAATAAAAATTCAAAAAATGTTTGTATCCAGAGATAGAAATGGTTTTAGGAGATCTATGTGTTGCCTGGCTGTCTCCCAGCATTCCACACTCAATCTCGGCCACAAGGCTGAGAAGCAAGCTCCAAGCTCTCGCTTTCCTGCATGCGGCCTCCTGCTCCTGGGCCAGGACCCCTCCACCCTGGCACTGCGTGGGCTGAGCTGTGCTGCTGGGCGGCAGAAGTGTTTCCGGAAGCCTTTTCTACGTCAACTCAGCATGCCCGGATTGACGACAAGGCCAGTAAATCCGCTCCCTGAAACCCAGCTCCTCTCCCCAAACCCCCAGGGCCCCAGGCTGTGGCCTGAAACCTCCGTGAGGTTTCCCGATGGGGGTGTGGCGGGGGCAAGAGTTGGAGGGGAAGTCGGAAGAGAAAGAGGCAATATTGGATTGACTGAGGTTAGATCTCTCACTTCGGCAAAACCATGTGGCTGTGTCACTAGGTTCACCAACCCTGGAGCTCCAGCTGCTCCTTGACACCCCAAAGGGGCTCTCTGTTGGGGGCCACTCTGCCCGGTCTCAGGAAGCTGTGACCCCCTGTGACTTAGGCTGAGTGGGAAACCTCCGGATCAGAAGCCACTAAGAAGACAAAACTTATTCCCCTGGCATGAATGCTACCTGTTTGTTCTGTCCCTGGCCTTTAATGCTAGATCAGTTTCCAATGACGGGTAAGACTTCTCAGGGAGAAGCGACCTAAGACAGGGGCTGATCTCGTAAAGGCCTCTGTGGAATAAGTCTCACGAGACTGTGGAAATAAATGAAGGGGCTGTGGAAAGGAAGGGGTGATCGGCATCTACCCTTGCCCCCTCTTAGCCTGAGTCTTTGTACTCAGATGTGAGAAATCCAAGTCTCCTTGCTGCCAGAGTCTCCAGTGCTTAGCAGATAGCCAAAGGAAGGGGCAGCTTGGAATGGAGACGGCAGACCTGCGGGATAATCAGGCCTGGGACAAAGAATATGCAAGTTTCTGTGAGATCTGTTTGCTGGAGGATGTTATTAACTTGGAATTTGAAGGCACAGTCAGGAAACCTTTAAAATTTGTAGTCTTGAGTTCCGGCCAAGATGGAGGCATAGGCAGTCGCACTGTGCTTCCTCGTGCAACCAAGACTGAATACAACAAAGACTGAGAAACAATTAACAACCAGAACAGAGGGAAATTAATTGAACAGAAGGCGGGCTCCAGTACATCCAGACCGGTAAGGAGCGGCGGAGTCGGGAGGCCTTCGAAGTGGAGTCGAGGGTTCCCAGCGGGAAGAGGCGCTGGCTGGCGGGCGCGCAGGGTGCAGACGGCAGCAGCAGCGGACGGACTGGTGGCGGACGCTGGGCGCGGAAGCGCGGAGGTGACTAGCACACCCAGTGAGGGGTGCAGGGCAGCTGGCTGTCCGCAGCCACACGTTTTCGCACGAACTAAGTGAAAAACAGGCAGCGCCGCTGCGTTTCAAAGCTTAAGAGCCCCATCTGGGAACTGAGGCCGGGAGACTCTCCCAGCCTCACAGGAGACTTCTCGGGGAGACCCACAGAGTCCGAGAAAGTACACCAGCCCACCGCCCGGGAGCCAGCACAGCAAGGGCCCAGTTTGCTTGTGGGAGGCAGTGGAGGGAACGGAAGTCCTAGAGAGAGCGGAGCAGGCGCCATTGTTCCCTCTCAGACCCCGCCCCCACAGACAACGTCACAGCCCAGCGACTGGGGTGCCCCGCCCCGTGAACACCTAAGGCTCTGCTGCCCTTACGAAACAGCCACATCCAATTCAAAGGAAAATTAAAAAGATGGCTCAAACATATTTGAAAGTCCCAGAACCAATTTTTTTAAGTGACCAAGAAATTGCCGAATTACCAGATGCACAGTTCAAAGCACTGTTGATCAGGAAGCTCACAGAATTGGTTGACTTTGGACATAAATTAGATGAACAAATGCAGGCTACGATAAGAGAAATGAAGGAAAACGCAC